>JAHZNP010000616.1:0-45831 GCA_020615345.1 Triops cancriformis
AATGCTCCTCACTTTTACAACTAAATATGTATTGTTTAAACAATTACTTTTAGCTTTGTTTTAATTTTATTTCTTTTTTACTTTGCTTTTTTTAGGTAGATTTTTTACAGTTTCCTTACAGAAGATGAAATAACGGAATGTACAATGTTTGATTTTCAATACAGACCTTCATTAATTTCGTTTCGTCTTATTTTTATAAAAATATTTTCTATTTCACGTATTTTCGTTCGATCAACTTCGACTCGACTTGACATCGATCGACTCGACTCGACTCGGCTCCGGTCGACTTCGACTTGACTCGACTTGACTCCGATCGACTTCGACTCGACTCGACTTGGAAGATGGGCAAGTCGAGTCGAGTCGAGTCGAACCGTTCTCAGCCCTATTTCGAAGGCCTATAAAATCCGCATACTACATGCCGCATACAGCTGCTCGGTTTCATTACAAAATCAACCATCAGAACTACAACATCTCTCTGCCAAAAAATTTACATATGCTTTTACAAGTCTGCTTCGAATACTTTGTTATTCTTCCTTTGTTATTCTAAGGTGGCTTATTATATTTTTGAAAGAATATATTAAATTTATGCATTAATCGAAGGTGACAAAATTTGCTGGTTCTCTAGTGTAAAGTGGCTAATTTTTATGTGACATGGCTCAGCTAAATACACTTAGTGTAGACTACGAAAATATTTTTAAATTTTTTTTAAACTGTTAAAAGTAAACAATAAAAATGATAAAGACTAGTTTTCCGACATCAACTGATTAGGTTGGCTTTTGCTTATTTTACCCTAATTTTTTAATATATTATATTATATTTTTCCATTTATTGACAGTGACAAATTTTGTTGGTTCTCTAGTGTAAAGTAGTTAATTTGTATGTGACGTGGCTAAGTTAAACACAATTATTGAATGAAAATATGCTTAAAAACAAAATAAAAACTAAAAAATGTGAATATAAACAATAAAGACTATTGAAACGTTTCCGACATCAACTAAGGTGGCTTATTATATTTTTGAAAGAATATATTAAATTTATGCATTAATCGAAGGAGACAAAATTTGCTGGTTCTCTAGTGTAAAGTGGTTAATTTGTATGTGACGTGGCTAAGCTAAACACACTTAAGTGTACGAAAATATTCTTTAAAAAAATAAAATGTTAAAA
Source organism: Triops cancriformis (assembly GCA_020615345.1). NCBI lineage: Eukaryota > Metazoa > Arthropoda > Branchiopoda > Notostraca > Triopsidae > Triops > Triops cancriformis. The sequence goes on from JAHZNP010000616.1 coordinate 1,165, forward strand.
ATAAACAATAAAAATAATACGAATAATAAAGACGTCAACTGATTTGGTTGGCTTTTACTTATTTTACCCTAATTTTTTAATGTATTATATTTTTCCATTTATCTTGTGTAAAGTGGTAATTTGTGAATTTTTAAAAGTAACTAAAGCAACGAAAACAATTAAAGAAGTGAAAATAAACAATGGAAAAATGATAAAGATTATATAAATGTAAAAATTATAATATAAAAGTATAAAAAAACAGGCTCGGCTCGGCTCAAGGATACCGGCTCAAGGCTCGGCTCAAGGGTACCGGCTCGAGGCTCGGCTCGGCTCAAGGGTACCGGCTCGAGGCTCGGCTCGGCTCAAGGGTACCGGCTCGAGGCTCGGCTCGGCTCAAGGGTACCGGCTCGAGGCTCGGCTCGGCTTGGTAAGCTAATGAGCCGAGCCGAGCCGTTGCCAGCCCTAACCAGTAGTCACTGAAAACCACATTTGGATATAACAAACTTCGGATATATAGAAACATTTTGCCGTCACTCATGAAGTTAGTTATAGCTATGCTCTACTGCATAAGTTTTTCTGTAACACTTTTATTAAAAAAAAAACGCCTGAATCTCTCCAAACAATAATAATGATAAGGTTCACTGTCATGTTGACATATAAGGGGTGCGTGAAGCCGCAAATTTGTAAAACACTTGCAGCCGCAGGCTGGAAACATCGAAGACACTGAACGGTACTTCATTCAGCGTTGTACACCCATGCTTTTTTCTTACGCATCCTTCCAGTTGCGTGTGGACGTGGGAAAGACCAGTGGCTTAGTATATTTGAAGACACCAAGACTTGCAACAACAAGCTCTGCGACAATCAGTGATTGCAAGAACGACTGAGAAGTGACACTGCCCCATAAACTTCGCAGAGATACGTTTCTGTTGCAAAAGTGTTGCTGTCGAAATATTTTGCTAATGGTACGAGGCCCAATGGAGGCAAAGATTTAATCGAAGGCTTTATGAGTCTGCATAAAAGGTGGATTAACGTTCAAATGTTATGCAAGTTTTTGGACAAGAAATTCGCCTTAACTTCGGAGATGCGCAAACCTTTTCTCCGGCGCATACTTTTCTCAGTGTTAGTGCAACTCTTTTGACGGCCGACGCCGTGGGATCCGTGTTTTACCGTTGGAAAAAAGAGGCTGGTTACTATCACACATGGCTTACTTGTTCTGTAGGTAAGGGATAAAAGGGGCAGTTATTTTTAATTGCTTCAAACATATGTCGCGCACACCAAAATCTCTTTTGTTAGACTCGAATGTCAGCTAACGGTACAGGGTATCGTACGAATAAATCTAACCTTTTTCACAGGCGCGTCGAGCAAGTTTCTGACAGATGTGTTCACCTGACGTACGGGGACCAAAAAACGCACTTGAAATTTCGAACTAATGAAGGCGGTATTCTCAAGCAAAAACTCGAAAGCATTAGACAAGCCTTGTTGAGAGACAAAAACTTGCATAGCATTCTGAAGATGAGTCAAACGCGTTTTTCGAACTTGATTATCCTGTTTTTCCGTAGTCACGATGGTAGAACTAAATATGGTAAGGTTAATTGGCTTTCTATATATATTTTGACGGAATATCACCCGGACATTAGTTTCAGTGTCTTAATGTGTAGTGCGTGACAAAGATTTGGAAATTAAGGGAAATCCATGTTCATAAGGAAACACGCAACGAGTTGTTAAGAAAATAAAAGCTAGCGAGAAAACAGGCTTTACTATTCGAAATTCAGCATTACTACATTACGACGGATAACTGGCCTACTAACCATTAGTTTCTCCAATCTTTTCTTGTCCAACCAGACTGGATTTTGATGTTTAACGATTAAGACCAGTTCGGGAATATCAATACTTCCTGAAAGTTCAGCTACTAGCTTTCGCAAAGAAAGAACCTGGAATTATTTAAGAAGAATTTTTGAGGAAAATACCTATGCTAGATTAACTGTAGAAGTAGTGGGAAACTTGAAATAACGTATCAGAGACAATCGTAAAAAGGTCACCATGCCAGCTAAGCTCGGATACAAATCCCTTGGTTGCACCGTTAGTTTTACCTTGTTCTCCTATTGTAATTCATACCATAGAGTGCTTGTATTTTTGGCCCTCCTAAGAAAGCTATGCTTCACGTTTCTTTAGTTTCTGGGTTGCTCGGCTATGAAACCATATGGTGCTGGGAATTGACGCTGGATTCCCTCATTACCATGATTATCCCTTTTGCTTCTACTTCCTTGCAAAAGACATTAATGTGATTGTGTTGGTCACCCAGTTTTTCTGTGGCTTACGGAAAGTTGGGTGAAATAATCCGTGTGAAACAAACACCCGTGTAACGCGTATGATTGCACCAGTTTCCAACTGAGCTTTCCACTCTCGACAGTTGCCTTTGTTTCACGCGTTGTTGCTCATGTTTTGTATATTTACTTCCTACACAGGAGCGAAATGTCAATCGTAAAAACTGTGCTCGTTTGGCTAACAATGACGACCTCGTTTTGCCCAAGTCAAGTGGCTGCCGTCATCCACGGCAAGACATGTTCTCCGAGTGTCATTGTCCATCCCGGAGCTCAAGTTTTCGTTGGTGTCTTTTTGGATATCCATAACCCAGCAAAGGAGTGCTTACAAGTGAACGCAGAAGCTGTCGAAGTTTTCGAAATACTGCGGTGGTTTACTGCGTTGTTAAATCAAAATTTTGGTGAAGTATCTTCTCGGATCGTGAAAGACTATTTCGTTCCTGGAATTTCAATAGGTAAGTGTATTGCAATCTCCTTTTTCTTTAACAACGTCTGTTTCTGTTCTTTTATACTTTCCATTTATTGCTTTTATTTTGTATTTTGAACAACTGGTAGGTTTGAAAGTATTTGATACTTGCGGCCTCAGTAAATTCCCTGCAGCACAGTTAAAGTCTTTGTTCCCAAACATTGACTGGCTTAGTCAGAATTCTAGTGCCTATGAGCTTTGCGACGAAGGGGACAACAACAAGTTAATTGTTGGCGTAATCGACCTAAGTGATATACTCAATCATGATTCCGTCCGTTATCTCTTTTCTCTTCGTCGTATCCCTTACATACGATTACGGACATCGAACTACGAAATTGCGTCCGAATTCTCTACGGTAAGCTTCAATTCAAAGTACCTAAACAACTTTCTCAAACACATACCAATCTTCCATTCTTTCGTATTTAAAGTGTCAAGGAATGATTATTTATAGTATGCATTTGTGATTGGAGGTAGTGGAGACGGAACACTAGTAACTGTTTTTCGCTTACCACTTAATGTACAGTACTGAGCAAAAAAAAACTATGGGGACACGAGGCTGCAATGGCCCTATCCCTTCGCTGCCAGACCCTTTCACCACCGCGTGTCCTGTGACAGGGAAATGTTAATGTAAAACGCTTCACATTACGAAATACTAATAATTATTTCATAGATAGCTGAAGTTATGAGGCTAATAACTACTGTGGCATTTAAATTTTGATCTTTTACAACTGCCTGCCATTTCGTCGTGATATTTAACCAAGCTTATTGTAATTCATTTTATCGTGATATTTTTTGACGGCTCACTCGAAGTCAAATACAATTTCTGTTTATTTTCATTTTGCCCAGTTGTATTACTTATTGCTCTTTATGTGGGTTCCTACTTATTTAGTAGTAAAACAGGAGATACGACTTTTCTACGCTTTTTTTCCTAGAATGTAAAACAGAATAAATTATGTTTGAATTCGCACGTAGCCTACAGTTCCTCCCCTCCAGCGGGATGCTGGAAAGTGCCAGTGACGTAGTAAGCCAGGACAGCTTTCCGCAGTGAGAGGGCCGGCTTTGTGCTAAAGTGTCCCGTTTCCCTTAGTATTTTTTTGCTCAGTACTGTACAAACTAAGGTATTTATATTCACACGACTAGAAGGTGCTCTGGCTATTAGACGAGCTATTGTATAGTTGGATAAAACGAAAAACATACGACCGTTCAAACCAGACGCTCCTTTTGATATGCAGTTTGCCGTTTTGGCAGGACAGATTTAGAAATGATACTCTTCCTTGATCGGTTTTCATATTTTTAATTATTTATCTCAATTGATTTGTCAATTTAAAATATTACAACTAGTCATATATTACTGACTCCATTAAATTATTACATTAGTTAACTATATTTATTTGTTCTATTATTATTATTATTACACAATGGATTTAAAATATTCACAGCAAAATTTACAGATGTAAACCCAATCATTATTGGGACTATTTTGATTTACGTCTGTAGTTGTTCTGTAACTTACGCTTTATTTAGAGACTCCTATACTGATTTTTTACCTATACTAAGCATATCAAGAGCATTACTTTCTTATAAAAAGTAAGCATATATATTTTTTTCATTTATGTTCACTTACACTTTACGTTTTTTACACTGCATTGATGGTACAGCTCGTAGGTATCCATAGGCTCTTCAGTTACAGTTTAAGTCAAATTGCCTCATAGCTTGTATACTCTGACATTGTCTACTTTGACTCTCCTACTTTGACCTTCATTAACCGGCCTTAATTGCTTGCAAACTTTGATTTTCGAAGGTGCTAGTGAATTTTGTCAAAACATTGTCATGGAATCAAACGGTGGTCGTTTACGATGGGCAAGACAGCGCTAGCGAAGAAATTTTGAAACACTGGGATACAATTTCGTCATCACCCAAGGATTTTCTTTGCGTAGCCTTGTACGCAGACTTGCATGAAGACCTGGATGTTTTGGCCACAAAACTAGAATCAATTAGCCCTTCACCTGCCGTAATTGTGGTCGACTCCAAACCTAATTCCCGCTGGAAAGCCTTTTACACCAAACTGAAAGCTTCTCATCATTCCTGGTTTTTGTCGAGTGCAGCCAATTTGGGGTCTTTCGCTGTCCCTTCCAACAGCAACCAATCTGTGTTTTTCGTCAACCACGATCCTGGTCACATCCCAGCCTTCGAAACGTATTGGAACCGAAGAAAGAGCTTATCTTTGATGAAACACGACGACTCACAGTGGGTATTGGAATACTTGGCGCAGAAGAAGAAATGCCGACTTCCGACAGCAGAAATAACTGAGTTTAACCGTCAATTTAGCGAATGCATGTCGGTAAACTTCGCAGAAAAGTCGGTCGATCTGGCCCAGCGCCATCGCCTTATTCCACCCACGATCTTTGCTATGAATTTTCTGGCCAACGCTCTCCGCAATGCCTGGAGCAAAGAGTGTAACAAAGTGCCTGGCGTTTGCGACAATCTACGTAGCTTGGAGCGAGCGCAGTTTTACGACACGTACTTTCTACCCTTGCAGTTAAAGCACGGTGGACCCGGTAGCCGCGTACCGTCAGGGATAACGGGCGAACGAAGAGAAGGAGATCCAGTGGAGAGAGTAGCAAATGTTCGGTTTGGACTATTTAGCTTAAAAGATTCATCCGTGCAGGAAGTAAGTCATGTGCTGAAAGTCCTTGATTTTTTATTTATTTTACACATACCACATACATAGTCGAACCCACTTAATTGAATACCGGTTATTTAAATATTCCGCCCAGTTTAATAAAATACTGACGGTCTCGTTTTAAGCCCATTTTAACTCAACGTAAACAAAGTAAATTTTATTTTGCAGTGAATTAATAATTATTCCGTTTTTTGGAAAACATTTAAAGCCCCGCTGTATTTATTACAGTGCTAATTAACTAACTTGTGTGAATACGGATTTTCGGCAATAGCCTATAACACCAAAAAGGAATTCTTAAGCCCCAAGGAAGCTAAACACTTCACCTCATCTTTTACTATTGAAGCCAATTTGCCAACTTTTCTTTAATCGAAAAGTTAGAAGAATGCAGCAAACAAAGCTAAATGAAAGAATACGAGTGGATCTCTTGCGTAAAAGACATTCTTACACAATGCTAAAGACAAGAACACAAACAGCGTTCAATCGTGAATTTATTTTTTCAAAAAGAAGATTTGACTAGTTACTAATACAGGATAGTACATATTTTCTATGCCACTTCTGTAAATTTTTTTTTATCATGCCAAATAGGCAACATCGTATTTTTTAACACTCCGTGCATTTGAATACTGTCCATCCGGTCCCGAGCCTATTCAAATAAGCGGGTGGCACTGTATTTACTTTTAATCTATTTGTTTACTTTACTTTTCCCATTTGTTTTAAATCAGTTACTTTTTTTCTTTTTATTGTACAATACTTATTTATGATTAAATTTAGTTTTAACTGTAATAGATATTTTTAGTTACATGAATGTGTATTAATTTACCTTCATTGTTGGCAATAGGTTTTAGTTGAAGATGCCAATGGTTCAGTTCAGGTTCTGAAGAAAGATCAGGAGTTTCCTCGAGTCGACTGTGGAAAGTGTACAAAATGCATTTCCTTTCAAAATGAAGACTCGGTTAGAGAAATCGCATCCCCAGTGTGGTTAGAAAGTTTCCAACCCAACACACTGACATCATCAACCGAAACAAAAGATATATTAAGCCCCCAGGAGTCGTCCGTGAAAGAAATTTTGGCTGAAGTGAAAAATCTGCCGGTGGTTGATTTTGACGACGATGCTATCGACACGCAAACCGAAGTCGACGAAAATGCAGAAGTAAAAAGTTTCCGACAGCACATTCTGATTCCTGCCTTGTTCCCGATACACTTACAAGGGCCGACGCCATTACAGTGCGGAACTCAGATTAATCCGGAAGCAATAGTGAATATCGAAGCATTCCTTTGGGCTTTAGAACAAATCAACGAGAATACGAATCTGTTACCCAACATAGAACTAGGAGCCGTTATTTTCGATACGTGTTCATCGGCCTTAAAAGCTACCCATGTCTTGTCCAGCCTTATTTCTGCCGAAGGAGATGCGATGGTTGATGAACTCGATTTGGATCCCGATTCTTTCGTGACGTTCATATCTGCCGTAGGAAGTACTGAGACGCCGTCTGTTTTAGAGGTCTTAGGACCTATGGGAATTACTACAATCAGTACGAAAGATTCTACAAGACCTCGTGCACTTATCAACATGTAAGCTTACGTTCATTCCAGAGTTTCTTTACAAAAATAATAAAAAATAAACTATCCAATTAAAAATGTAGGTACCACCTACAGATTGAGACACCTGTCAGTATCGTTGCAAAGGCAATGGCAGACACTTTACATCACCTTGGATGGCAAAATATTGTAATTGTACACAGTCAAAACGACTTGGAAGCCGTAAGAGGTTTTGAAACTTTTTACCAACTAACGAAGAACTACAACATATGTTCCGAAGTACACGTGATGCCTGTTTCTGGTAAAATTTAGCTCTTTACTAATCGTTTAACTAAGACAGCATTAACAACTCGTTTAGGAGACTTTTTCACGTCCGAAGTTCTCGGAAAGCAAACCGTTGTCGTGCTATGGCTCTCATCATTAGACACGCAACAGTTCTGGGAAAGTTACCGTTCTTTTGGGAATGGCGACAATAACTGCGTTTTTATCGCTACGGAAATTATTCTAGACGTAATCAAAGACACCAAAGCGAATGTAATCTCGTTTAAGTATGAATAATGAGAATTTAAGCGTACGACAGTTATTATACTATTTTTTCATTTTCATAAAGACCCGAAAGAAGCACTGTCCCAGAATTTATTGAGAAATTCAGAAAACTCGATCCTAGCATCAATACTCGAAACCCATGGTTTCAGGAATACTGGGACCAGGTGCAGAATTGTACTAACTGCCGAGCAAACAATGGATCGACACTGGAACTGTCCATGTCGAAATCATCAACAGACATGATACAAGCAGTTTACATGGTGGCTTCTGCTGTATCTCGTCTTATTGGAGACTTTTGCGAACAAGGCCGACCCTTTGAAAGTCTTTCCCTTTGCATCTCGAATACGTGAGTAAAAGCAAGACTTCATGAACCTAGTTGACATTCGCTTTTGTCAGTACGGAACTACGTCGCGTAGTCAATAGCTACCTCCGATTTACGGGTACCGATCGTGCAGATCGCTCTAATGGAGACTTTACCTTCACTGAAGATGGCTACGGCAACACGAACATAGAAGTACTTATGAGAAGCTCTTCCCACTCTTGGGTTGAATTTGGAATGTATAATATAAGCGATGGCCTGGCGTACAACAAAACTGTTACGGGTACAAAAAATCAAACCTTTCAAATCAGCGATTTCGTGGCCACGTGTCCCACCGTGGAACCCGAAGTTGCTATTGTCTCTAAAGACTGGGAGCCTACGATATATATGGAGGTAATACTGACAATCTACAAGATGGAATAATACAACTTAAACTCTCCATTTTAGGTGAACTCCAACGCTTCTTTCAAGATAATCAGCCTGATTTCCATTCATCAAGCTGGTCAACGGCCCTTTACTTGCGGAACGATAAACACTCCCTCTGCGTGGAACAATGTCAACTCCTTCATAACTGCCATCGATGACGCTAACATCCGCTTGGGCTCCAAAAAATTAGGAGCTATTGTGATTGACTCTTGTGGAAGAAACGAGCTCTCACAGAAACGTCTCTTAAGCTTGTTAGCCAATGAAGATGCCCGATTTCCAGAAGCTTCTATACCTAAAATTCTATTGACGCTAAGCATCGACTCGAACGCAGTTCTGGCGCTATCTAGCGTTTACAAAGATGAGCCCGTAGCGCATATAGCCCTTAATGGCACTACACCAACCTCCGTTACGGAATCTGACAATTCTGCTTGGTTAAGTTTGGAAACTTCAGCCAGTGAAGAAATGCAAGCCATGTTCGACCTACTCGTCCAGTTAGACTGGAAACACGTGGTTTTGTTTTACGCCAACAGTCCACGTGGCAAACGACGGAGTAAAAAGCTGAAAGACAACCTAGCCGTCACTGATATCTGCGTAGGGGGGGACGTTGTCGTTGGAGCAGATTTGGAAATTTCAGATAGATTTGTGAACAGTTTGCCGGAAAAAGCGGCAGCAGTGGTCCTACTAGACACAGTCGAAGACGTGGAGTACTTGTTTGACACAACCTTGCGGTTCAATTTGACAAGCAAACTTATATTTCTTCTCGATACTGCCTGGGGGCTTCGGACTGTTCCGGACTTCGTAAGCGCGCTAAGTTTAACCTTGGAAAACCCAGCAATTTCGGCCCAGCCTAGTCTTCCTAATGTGCAAAGTAGATGGCCGCAAGATTGGTATGAGGAGTTTTACCAAGAACAGTTTCGATGCCGATTCAATAATAGCAAAGTTCCTAGTGCGACTTACTCAGCGTCGTGTGGTAATTTCTCCGTTAATTATGAGACCAGCTACGCAGACGATATCACCTACGTAATCGATAATGTCCGAAAAGTGATGGAAAAGTTGAGCTGTACGGAAGGCAAGTGTGTCTTGGATGATCGTACGGCGTTTAACATGCTTTTAGAGAAATCGCTGAAGAAATCGCTACAAGTTTGGGACCTGCGGACAAAGAAACCGCTGCTCGTTGGTACGTTCAAAGAAAGGCAACTCAACCTTCGTTGGAATTTGGTGGCCCGTGAGATCATGGAGTGCATGGATGGTCCTTGTTTGGACGTTTGCGCCAGCCAATCACCGATTTACGCCAACCGGACTCAGCCAGTACCTTTGGCGATGGATTACCATTTCCATTCGTCGTGGGGCATTGCTGTGCTCATCTTCACCAGTTTAGGGCTTCTCGTTGAATTACTTTGTGTTTGGTACTTCTACCGTGCCTTGCCTGCTAAACTGGCCCTCTTGACGTACTTGGGTCTACTCGGATTACTGCTCTTGTACTTTGACAACGTATTCTTCCTTATGCAGGCCAGTCCTGTGACTTGTTCCTTGCGCAGATTTCTCACCGGGTTCGCGTACAGCGTCATCTTTAGTGCTATGTTAACGAAAGTTACCTCAATTTGGAAAAAAATGGGCTACCCCATTGGCTCCGTCTCCGGATCTGTTTCTACCGAAGAGGTGAAACGAGTCACGGGTTCTGCACTCCATGCTTTGGCTTTGATTTTGGTACAAATCATATTACTGGCTGCTTGGTTATTACTAGTTCCGTCCGATGTCGACCTTATAACACCTGGACAGTTTTTGCGCTGCACTCCTGGATCTTCTTTCGAATTCGCCTTGGTTTTGTCACTCAGTTACCCTTTATTGATGCTTATCACCACAGTAGTATTCGGTTTATGTGTTATACGATCATCCGAAGGTATGAGCGAAACTAAAGCCGTGATTGGTTGCTGTATAAGCGTCGGATTTACTTGGATCTGCATGAGCCTGGTAGCGACCCAGGCCTCCTACGATTTCAAGTAATGCCAACTTTAAATCTTACGGATCTGGTGAATCAAACTATCCCAACGACAAGTAAATCTTCAGCTGTATAGGTGATTCTGAGAATGCTGCTTAATATTTCGTCACAAAGTTTGGACAGGAAGGTTTGAAATTATATTAAACTAGCATAAATAATGGGTGGTAGCTAGAAAATTAGCAAGTAGAAAAAACACATACGCTTCTCTGGCACCTTGAGAGCTGATCGTTTCTGGAAGAAATTGAAATCTGACGTGAGAGATTAAATAAGGAATTTTTTAATCTCGACGATGTATTGTACACTAGACACGATCATTCGAAATTGTACTTTTAAGAAATTATGACACAACATTGGAGAATTTTTGTGAAATCACTTCAATCAATTACGGGGTAGTTCGCCTATAGGAGCGTTTGATGCACCGATCCTTACGAAGATGAAACATGAAACGAACTCTTTACCTTTTGTTTCTATAGGGATCCTGCGTTTGTTGTTGGAAACTTGGTCTGCGCCAAAATTTTTCTGTTCGGTTTGTACGGGAAAATGGTTTACGAAATGGCACTGAATCGCAACGAAGGCAGTGGCTTGGCAGTACTTTCTCAATTTTCTAACAAGAATGTATCAATCGTGTCTAACCAGTTTGCCTCCCAATCGCGTAACACTTCTCAAAGAAGGCGTATTGAAGGTATTTCACTTTAAAAATGTGTTTTCTTTGAGTCTTACTTATGCACTTTGTTTTTACGCAAAATGAAGTTGTCCCTGTCGAGCGACAAGATAGCCTGCTGGGAGAAGACAATACGTTGGATTTGGCTGCGTTTGACCTACGCCGGAAACCGTCAACAAGAAGCCTCAGTGTAGGCTTTACTAATTCGGGAACATCGTCTGACAGGGACGCGACTCAACATTCGAACGTACCCAGTCCGGTATTTCCTCACAGACACCAACCTAGCGTCAGTGACAGCAGTCAGAGGTGCTTTTGTTATTTTGTTTATATTATTTAAATCACTAAAAAAGTTTGTAATACACCTAACGTTTTCTATCGTATGGGTTTTAATAGTTCCAGGAGTCAAGCATTTACGATTGAAGGTGACCGGGACCTTTCAGAAGCTGAGGAAGTGCAAGTCACGCGTATGAGAGTTCCGCGAAACACTTTACACGGCAACCCCATGGTTGCCGTCCCGTATTATCAAACAGACGGCAATGACTCGGCAACAAACATGGGTTTACTTCCTTTAGTGCGCCGCATTGGAAGCCGGCAAATGCTCCTCCTAGGGGGCGAATCTTCAGCGCACGGTAAGTCTTTAGACGGCTTGAGACAGAAGACATTTGGCTGAGCGGACTGTCGAATTCGGGGTTACGTAAAAATCAAATCCGCTGTGCAAAACATCATCTGCCCGAAGGCACTTTTTCACATGATTGTAGTTTAATTTTCCGATTTTATCTGTTTCTTTTTTCGCACAGGACGGGTCTCACGTATTTGATATAATGGCTGCCTTGCGATGTATGTACATAAAAGTAACTTGAACTATGCCACTGTAACTATAAGTATGTATCCAGAATGCGAAATAAACATGAAACCAGCCTTAACCAAAGGTGGGATTTTTCGAGCTTTACAGTGTAGCCTATTGTTCACGGAAAGCCAAATGCGCAAAAGCTTCTTTTATGCTCACTTACGCTCCAGTTCCACATGTGATACCCATTACTTACCAAAACACCCGTTTCAGGGAGACAAAGGCTAAAAAAGCCACGCTTCAGTAAAACCAAGCCAACTCTTCCGCCGACTTCGGAGACACGTTTTTCCCCAGTGCGATTCAGCGCGTTTGCTCGTCAACGTATCACTGTTCTCCTCTGTGGGTTCTTTGCAGAATCGTGAGACCGAAACATTGGAATTTCTGTGTTAATTATTTAGCTTGGAGTAACGGATTGAGGACCCACGATGAGCTTGCTAAATATTTTGCTACAACGTAGCCACACAGAATGCCCATGGGGTTTCACATTGACAGGGGGAAAGGATACTCCGGTTGTCGTTCAGCAAGTAAGTTTTTTCAGTACACTGTAGGTGACGTAAAATATTATATATACTGACCACTAAAAATCGCGCAAAGAAATCGAGACGCGCTGTATATTCATCGGATGTACACAAATTACATCTTTCAGTGCAGGTTATATTGGTTCCGTTCACTAGGTTTCCCCCGGAACGCTGGCCAGTGGACACTTGAAACCCGGAGATGTAGTGTTGGCTATTGAGCAACAAGACACGAGAACTTTAGGGCACGCACAAGTTCATTCCTTCTTGCAAATGCCAGGATCATCTTTAGAACTGTTGATCTTGAAGCAAGCGCCGTTGTCTCCTGTAGGGTAAGTAGGGGCGAAACCACTTGAACCTGACTGCGGACTTCGACATTCTTCTTGGCGTTTAGGACAGAGGTTTAGCTTGTCATTACGAAGCTCTTGTTGGAATTTCGATTAAAGATGAAAAGACGTTCTTTTGATACCTTTGCTTACCATTGCGTCAATTTTACTATAGCTATTTTTAGTCCGTCTCTTCGCCACCAAGTCAAACAAACATACTGCGAAGCTGCCAAAAACTATTTTGGAGCCTAAGCACACGGCCAAAACGCTGTCCCTCGCCGTGGCGCAGACCTGGTTAATTCTCATTCTTCGTTAGCAACTCTAGCACTGTGCTGTGTCTATGCTTCATACCTAATCTGATCCAAGTTTCCAATACCAGGAAGTTTTCTTTCCTTGTCGTGAAGTTACTCAAGCCCTTTTCTTGGAATTTCGAATCTCCCTGGTAAATGCAGTGCTGTTATCTATAGCATTGATCTTGATAATCCTTCAGTAATCTACTACTACTTCAGTTTGGTGTGGAACATTAACTTGATAATTTCACTGTATCCACGCTGCTCATCTTGTTAAAGTAAAAAACATTCGTGAGTCGTTGAAGAAATTTAATGTGCACTGTCGTGCTACGTTTCAGCAGTGGACGCTATCGGTAACCTTTCTGGTAGGCTTGTGGCATTCGGCAGGTCGCCGTCTAAAAGTAGACCGTTTCGTTTGGTGAGGACGCAGCGTCAGTTTTTTACCCTGTCGCACGACTTGGCTTCCTCTCACTACAACACCTTCGTTTGCTTTTTCATGCGCTTATAGTCTTCCGTGTGGTGTGCTTAGAATGAAAGCTGGCGCTGGTCTCCCATACTTAGCCCATGACTCATTACGTATTCTTAGCGCGAAAAGAGTTCGTCCTAGTTACGTTTCGTGCCCCAGTTTCGCACTTTGCCGCTTGGCTCCAGGGCAAGGCTCCCGAAAGTGGGTGTCGCGACATTTTGTGGGGTCAGAAGCTCGAAGATCTTTCATACCCTGAAGGAATTAATGAAAAAAAGAGGGGTTAGGGGAGATCCTAGAATGTCGCATGACAATTTTGAAGACTTGAAGGCATTTCCGTCAAAAAAAATTTGAAAACCCTTACTTTCGGCTTACGGCTTAGAACAATAAGACAGGAACTACATTTGCTTTTTCAGTGTGTTATCCCGGACATGCCGTAAAACAAACGAAAAGAGGAACGGGACGCAGATCATTTGTTATGCTTTTACTACTACACCAGGTTCTGTGAGAGCACACTCCCATGTGGCTGGTACCCAAAATACGATACAGGACTGGAGTTAACAGAAAAGCTCAGGCCGCAAATAAGGGAAACGCCATATTTGGGAAACAGAAAGAAAATGAAAGCTTGGAACACCAAGCCGGTCTTAGCCGGGCTAACCAGCACCATGACATCATTTTCTACTCCTCGTTTACTTTTCGATTTTGCACGCAAATGGAAAGTCTGCTAGGCGATCCGTCTTTGTCTTTTTCTAATTGCTTTTAGCTTTTGAAGTAATGTACTGTACGTACTCCAATTATCCGAAAGTTCAACGCACAGACACTAGTGGACGACTGCTATTTGAAATCCGAGCTCAAAATTTGACACATAATTAAAACCTAACTTTCACATGGCGATGCTGCATTAGTTGGAGTACACATTGGAACTAAATGGAATACTAACAAGTAAATGAGGATCCTTTTATCGAATAATGCAGAGATGACATGGGACAGCCTGGATGCAGGGCAATTTGGAGAATAGTTATAACTAGAATACGGATGTCAAGGAGATCTACTATAAACGTCCTAGTAAAAGCGTAAAGTACACGTATATAAATCCATTAAAAATAAAAGTTATGTAAGATAATTACATAAAGCTTACTGTCCCTTTCCCTAAAAGTTCGATTGGTTTCATTGTTACGTTCATTTTACGTATTCGAACATTTCATAAAATAGTTTTGAAGCAACGCGTAAGTCATGAAACAATATGCTTCTCTAGCAGTTCTGTATAGTAATGTTATTCAAGGCATATGCGGAGGACGGGATTAAAATTTTCCGAACATACTAAGAGGATACTGTTGTGCAAACCGAGTTACAGTAGTTTTAAAAATCTGCTTAGTTAGGTCTTCACATTTGTATTTTAAATATGTCGCATAAAAAAATGTGAATATTAATAAAAAATATACGTTAAGATGGCTTTTTTAATAAATACGATGTATGAATGTAGTTAACTATATGGCTAATTGTGATATGTAAATTAATAAAACACTTAAGAGAAAACAGAATGTAGTAAAAGAATTCGATTATCTACTATCCTTAGAATAAAGAATCCCAAGTCCGATTTCCTCGAACGCTAAGACAAAGTGAACAGAGGAGAAGCAGCTAGTTTTAATGATCGTTAGCTCTCATTTTTCGTTTTCTCCAAGCACAAAGTAGCTTAACTGATAGCGCGGACATCTCTGAATACTATTCACTTAGTTTCCGGACCTATAATTTATTACGTAAATTAATAAATATTTACAGAGCGTTGCTCGTCCTAATTGCCCCATGTTTCCCTTATTATAATTATACTGACCCTCGAACTAACACTCATGGTGGTATTTGTCGGTATTTTGTTTCTCGTATAACCTGAATTTCCTTACGAGCTATCGTGGAATTGCGGTTCGCTAAGGATAATGGGATGTTTACTGCACAGGTAAACTTCGCTTTAAGAAACGACAAGCTTTCCGGAAACCTTGTACTCAGTGGGAAGTTGCGTACAAATGAGAGTCTGAATGATGTCCATAAATAAGCGAGCGATGCATTACAAACATCCCCTTAGCCAGAAGGTGTTTAGGGGGTTTTTAACCCCCCCCCCCGAACTTTTTTTTAGGACAATGCGCAAATGTCCTCAAAAATTGCATACCAAAACCCCCACCGAAACTTCCATCCCTCGGAACCCAAATCCTGGCTACGGCCCTGACTACAAAGATGCGTATGCATAGTCCCATTTCTCACTCCACCGTACGACAGTAATTGGGAAGAAAATGATTCATTGATGTGTCTAGAAATGTAGGATGACAAATACGCATGCATCGAATCCATATCCGTTTAAATGGACGTACCCCAAACGTTCGTCTTATCTAAATCTCGACTTTCGTACCTGTGAATCATCCGTGAGAAAGGTTCGCACTAGCATTTTCAGTTAATTTTCCAGTCCGCTACGTTCTTCTTACCCTTTCTGTTCCCGGGAGGGTAGGAATGCAACCAAAGTTCGTAGAATTCAACTATTAAAAGGGTAGGAATTCAGCTCCCCTACCTATAAGCTTGGGACAGGGTTCAGATTTTGCTCGCAACGCTCGCCTTGCTTAAGGATTTAACGAGTGTCGTATTCTGGCGCCCAAAGGTCTGAAGGTTACTCGTTCTCAGCTTCTTTGCTGATCAACGACATATGAACTTTATGCAGCTCGTATGAGCCAACGAATGGATGTGATTAAATGTTATCAATACGAAATTGTATTAAAACATGAAACGTTTCTTATCGAAAGATATATTCTTTTTAGTACGAAATTGATATTGGGGGTACAGACCCTTCCTTGGGCTAGTCTGGCACGTTCTTCCATAAACTGATATCAGTCAAGCATTGTTAAAAGGAACCCTAGCTCAACACTTTGAACTCAGTGGTATGCGTGCCATCTGGCTGGAAATTATTGGCCAGTATGGCACTACTAACTAAATAAATAATGTCAAGTAGTCCTTATGGATTGCTGGCATCGTAAATGTTAGAGAACGTATGGCTGCCCTTTTTTTCTTTCCTTCCTGAGGAATTAAAATAGGCCAAACGAAAGCGTTCCTGGTAGCCTCTGAGAAATTCTCCTTCTTGTAAAATTACAGATTGTGGAGAGAGGATACGACAACGCTTGACGCAACACACATTGGTCTTGTCCATTGCGACCGTAATTACAAAAACAAAGTGACGCAATGGAAAGATGACGAAGGACCTAGCCACACATGGCTATATTGCAGCCGGCATAAGTAGCGTATGCTTTATTGGCAATATCCTCTTAAAGAGGACAAGAGAATTGAGACACCCGAGAAACGATCCAAAGCTAAAAAAAGACGCGAGGTGTTGCATAATCATCTCAATCTTAGAATTGCCTCCTACGCATTTTTTGCGCCTCCGCTTTGAGCCTTACTGTACGTAAGCGCAACGGCGTACGAAATAAGTCCGTTCGCTCTTGCGGTCAAATGGCATCCTAATCGTTAAACCTTAATTTCTTCGCTCGTATTTTCATGAGCTATACACTTCTGCGGTGTTTTAGAAACTCAAAACCGCAACGAAGTTTGCCCACTCTGTCAAACTTTTCGATTGGGGCGAAATGTGAGGTTGGAGAATCTTGTTGCAAGAAAACTAAAGGAAACTGAGGAGGGAAGGGGGCTGGTTATGTAGCCGTCTTACCCAAAGTTCTAAAACGTGAAGGTGACGTAAGTCGGATCTGACGTCATAGCGTATGTAAATGAATGAGAAACAATTTAACAAGAATCGTTGTGGGTTGGAAGAGATGTGCCGGAGGGTTGGAATGGTCCTTAGTTGGTTTATAAGAGGGCTGTTTCTTCTTCAAGTTCGCCCACCCCCCAGTTTCCCAAATCGTGTTGGTTCGGCAGGAAGATGTCAACTTGTTGACTTTCTTACGTGCCGTTCAGGATAGCTGAGGTGAAACCCCAAACATCACAGCTTCACTTTCTCCCTTTTTCGGAACGTCCTGCCCCTCGTGTTCCTCCCTCCCTCTCCTTGCTTTCTCGATTCCATTACATATACACACTTCAAGCACCCGACTGAGGGACTTGCAACTTATTATTCCAGACTCTCAGTCAGTTTTAGGTCCAGCGAAGGACCCAGACGCGTTTTCGCTGGAGTCTGTGATCGGCATCCAGTATCTCCCCGTTGTAACGAGCTTTCAGTTTGCGAACCGTTTTGTGTGTTTTCACTGAGCTTTAAAGAAAGTGTGTTTAACTGGTCCCAACATGAATGCGGAAACAAGTCAACTTGCTGGCCATTTGCCGACTTCGGCACCTGGCGCACCACATCATTTGGCAGATGTTGAGCGTTCATTGGATTCTAATGACCCGGCTGTTCGACGTGTTGTGTACAATTTGTACCGAGGTTTATTGGGCACTTACAACGACAAAGCCAACTGCATGATTAGTGCTTTACCACCTGAGCGTGTCAGAGAGGACCAAGGCATCACACGCCAACTGGAGAGCATGATGTACGTTTGCATACCTTCTAATTTCCGACTAGTCATTCCGTGCATTATTTTTCGCTAAGCAACTTCTACAAACACTATAGCATACAAACCTTGTTCGCTTTTTAATATCCTGTATCGAATCTGCCGGGTCTTGTCCCAAAGTACGCATAGGAAATTGTAGACTATAGTTTATCATGCTCGCTAAGCCTTCTGCTTGTTTAGCTGACGTGTAAAAGGGTGGGAAAGGCCTCACATTTACGAAACATATTCCGTTTATTATGAAATAGCGTGGCAAAGGCAGAACACAGGTATAACTTTACTCGTCGATGACTTCATCCTATGTCGATCCCTTCGTCACCTATACTTTGCGTAGCGATCGAATATAAAGCAGCTCTCTTAACCGTTTTCTCTTGAGGGCGCCAGACTGACGCCTCTAATTTGAGTTCGCTTTTGTTTTGTCATTTTAAGAGCCTAAAGATATTCACAAGCAAAAAAGAACGAGACAGTGACAAGTGATGGGAGTTCGTCGTCCCTTTGACTCGCTGTAAGCACCAACAACTGACCTGCTCCCCAAAGCTCCTCCGAATGCATCACACCCCGCTCGTCTAAGCTGGCCTCTTTTTTTACCTCATTTATTTGTATTGGCCGAGCCAAAAGTCAGGCGTCTGAGAAGGGATTTCCTGTGGCGAGTTTTATCTTTTCCTTGCCTCCTTTCCCCACTGCTTTTTTTCTCACTCTTTAAACACAAGTACACATGGGTACGAAAAAGTGGGAATGCTCTTTAGGAGGGATGACAACCAAAAGTAACGAAACTTTCTTGCACAGACATTACGTCACGTAATTTAAAGAAACTACTGACGAACAGAAAAAAGTTATTGTTTATTAGAAGTCCTCGAAACACTCTAAATAACTAAGCTCGCATTTAAGACAGAAAGGGTAAAGTTCTCTGTTTACACATTTTCTAGTTGAAAAATAAACTCAGAAGCCACTAAACTTCGTTAAACCCTTTAATATTTTAGATTAACCAAGTTTCGAGCCCACTATTCCGTTAGACAATTGAAGCATTTGTTTTGAGTTTATTATTGTGTATAAACTCTTGAGTTTATCATTGAGGTATAAATAATTATAAGAAATTGTTGTGTAAATAATATAATATTGCATTTAGTTTTTGTTGTGTTTTTTTCAGGTTGGGAGTTAATTCTGTTATAAACATAGTTCCGTTCATAAAGCTTTATCTAAAATTGATACAGTTTCTAACTGTGTGTGGTCGTTTGTGGCTTCTTCATTGTAGAAACCAGTCGTCTAAATTGAGCGGGGGACATCCACTTGGCGTGGCAAGCGAGCAAAGGCCAAGCGAACACGAAGCAGACGGTTCTATTCCATCATCAAACATGGCGTCATCAGGAGGTATATAATGTATTGGTTTTTGTAAGGAGAACGCAAGCTTACCGGTTTTGTATTTCCCTATTCGGTGCGTAGGAAATGGAGCACCCCCGTTACCACCGCCACTGCCTGCCAGTGGTTTGCCCTCAGTTCGCATTAATTCAGAGGTAAAGAAGTGTACCAAACCTAAGACATGACTAGAGCTCCTAACATGAGTCCTTTCACTTTACTTGTTTTAATGGAACAGATTGGTCCCCGTCCAAGTGTGCATCATGGCAATGCCAGCGCTGGCGCCAAGCATTTGCCAGGTGGGGGCTCTCCATTTAGTTATATCCCACCCTCCGCTATCCAGAACGCTATGATGACTAAAGACAAGAAACCTTTTACGTACACGCCTGGCGGCTTGGATTTATCCGAGATCCGCAGTCCGCGCATGGTGCGCCGGATTTCTAAAAATGCTATGGACGAAGGTGTGGCCAGTTGTCCCCTGCCAACTTCGCCACCTTCCGCCGGAGGTTTATCACCGCTGTATCTGCCACCCCAAGCTGTCGCAGCCATGCAGCCGCAATTAAGCGTTCCCGTTTTCCCACCCACGCCCCCGCCGCCTCCTCCACCGCCTGCTCCCTCCACCGAGTCTATAAATGCTTGTTACGCCAATTTCCCCCCGCCGCCGCCACCGTCGTTTCTCTCAAGGTCAGAACAAGCCGATAAGACGCCCGAGATTGTGTCATTTTACCCGCGGACGCCGTCGCCCCCGCCGCCACCGGTGGTGTCA
Organism: Triops cancriformis; assembly: GCA_020615345.1. Lineage (NCBI taxonomy): Eukaryota > Metazoa > Arthropoda > Branchiopoda > Notostraca > Triopsidae > Triops > Triops cancriformis. The sequence goes on from JAHZNP010000616.1 coordinate 21,187, forward strand.
CCCGTGAATGGCAACGCGGCGGCCCAACTGGGCTCCATCTATGTTCCACCTGTCACCCCCCATTCGGGACCCACGTCACCCCCACTTAGCGTACCCGCCCAGACGCAGTTGAACAAGACTCCCATGCCGTGGATGAATTCGCACAATCGGATGCCTTCGCTGTCGCCCCCGCAATTTGCCGCCTCGCCTTCCATGGTCAAACAGGGACGCACGTTCTCGGAAAGCGAGGAGTCACCCCTAGCCACTCATCCGCAAGTTCGCATTATTCCGTTGCACATCGAAGGCCGTGATCCGCCTCCACCTGTGCAACAAAGCAATCCTCACATCAGTCTTCATTCGAATACCAGCATGAACATGCCAGCTGGCACCACGCGAGTGGTTCCCATTCAGTTGGAAGCCGATGTTACGCTCAAACCAGTGCACTACACACCGCAAGCCCCAACACAACAATACTCACCGCCTGCGGCTCCGACGACTTCCACTAGTCAGTTCAGTCCACCGACTTCGGCACCAGTCCAACCAGCCTATGCTCAGCAAGCACCCTGGCGTACTAACAGTGTCAACAATAACAATAATGTCGACTCGGCCAATGCCGCTTTCCAGAGGTAAATTGGGGTGTTGTTTATATCCGAAATTGGGCGGATCGCTGACTTTTTTTTATCCATTATTCAACACTTGTGATCTGTTGCCTTGGACGTGTTCGTGATCCGACATTCGCCATACGCAATCTGAGATCCGTGATCGGAAGTACATAAGTTCGTGACCTGACCAGTGATCCAAAATTGGTGATCTGATATCGGATGAACTCGAAAACTATTCAGTTTCGGCTCTCCTAAGGATTGCTCAGACAGAAGGACAATCGATACATAAAGATTGAAGGTCACAAAGTAGTATAGCACCTTCTTTCATTAGCGTGAATACTAGCGTACAAAACGATTAAGCCCATCTGGAGCGAAGCGCTTAGGGCCAATAACGGGTGAAGCTTGCGTTGAAGATTTTGCAAACAGAGCTAAATAATGTATACAAAATTTGCTATGTTCGAGTTTTGCCTAAACTTGTGTACGTGTGTCGTCGTACATTTCTTAAAATGATTGGTTTACTTTGAAAAATTGTCGAAACATTTTCCGATTGCCGCATTTGCTAAAGTCGGAAAAATTGAGTACAGTTTTAGAATTTTTTTTTAAACACAGCGATACAGTGTGTTTGAAAAGCTGAAGTTTTTGAAGCACACTGTATCGCTGTGTTTCAAAAATGTAGTGCGCACCAGTGTTGCCAATGGAAATCGCCATAAGCTACCTATTGAAAATGTCGGTAAAATTTATTCACAAGTTTAAACTAAAATTTATTACTGCAATTTTTTCCCATTATTTGACTGTTTGCGAAACCTTCTGCGAATTTTCCCCTGTTATTGCCTCAAGAGTTTTTGCGACCAAGCACTTCAAATGGAGATTTGTTATCTACATTTACAGAAGACTTATGCCTGTCCCCATTTCCTTATACCTGTTATACGAGTGGTCCAGAAACTACGTAGCACAGCGTTGTGAATATCATTTCTTACTTTTTGAAGCTGGAGGCGTAGGGAATTTTCTCGTGGTTTACCAAAACAAAGCTGAAGGACAGTGGACCGTGAACCAAGATACTCGAAAACGGAACTCAAATCTAGGAAACGAATCTCGGGTCTTTGAAATGGACCACGGATTTTCCCATAACGAATTATGGATCTTTGGAAAACCGATCACGGGTCTTACGACAGATCACGGATATTGAGAATCTTGGATCACAGATCACGTAAACAGATAACAAATCACGTTTTCGACTAGGAATCATGATCCGGAAATCGCGATCCATATCAGATCAGGATATGTTCCAAGTTTTGGTGCGACCTACAACGAATAAGAAAATTATTTTTTTTACTAGCTGGATTAGATTTCGGATCTGATCCGCCGTGTGTGTTTGTATCCCTCTAGCAGAGTTATGCCTCACATTAAATATTGTTGTAGTTTGAGCCTCGCCAACCCTCAACCAGGGTCACCAATTGACTGTGCTAGCCCAGCAAGGAATCCTATCCAGTCTCGCTCCTTCCGCATTCTTCAGATGATGACAGATGCTGAAGAAATGAATTCAGCTCAGCAAACTCCGTGTGGAGGTGATGCAGCCGATAGCGGCAGACTGTCGCGGGCGTCCGTCAGTTCTGGTAGCAGCGGTGGAACACTAGGCCGGTCCATGCCTGGCGGGGAACGTCGCCTTGAACTGACTCAAGACGACCAGCAGCTCATGAGCTTGTTTAAGACGCAAGGTAATTAACTCCGTTCTATTGTGTCTCGTCATCAAGCTTAACATCCCTAAAGTAGTAATAGCATGAGCACGCCAAATAAGGTAAGATTCAAAACTCGCGGGCGACAAAACCACGAGGCTTAGCTATCGCGTTATCCAAAAACTACGATGGCAGTACGATAGCTTACTGGGAAAAATATGGCAATACGACTTACAGGGACAAACACCTCCTTAAATTTGAATAGAGGCATGAGATAACGCAGTTTAATTTTGACGTAACTACCCCTGTTAGGATTTTTTTTGTTATTTATGTTTCCCTGTCTGTAGTATCAGAGGACTCTTACTTGCACACTGAGGCAGACCCTCGTTATCGCGGATCGCATATTCCGTCAAGAGCCTTTCGATGTTTGCAGAATTTCACCGACAGTAGTGATATAAACGGTATGGGCTGTGACTGTGCTCAATTAATACCTTTGAATTTGGCTTTCCCTAATAATCTTTGCACGTCTCGAGTTGAATGGTGCTGGTCTTCTAACACTTTTGAAATTGTCTTGAGTGGCTCTACTCGCCAGTCTCTTGTTCATTTACCAATGTATAATCGCGGCCGTTTTAGGTGCGAGTTCAACCAACTCAGCGCGGGTGACTCACCACGCTCCGGTTATGGCGCAGACCATGCGACCTGCAGAAAGTATTAACACCGAGAAGCCTTTGAAAAACAATGTTGCTAAAACTTGCGTTTATTTGTCTTGTAGCCGTTTACCGTCCAAGTGGCCCACCCAGTGAGCAACCGGGACTTGAGCCTCGGAAATACATGGGGGGTAACATCCCTTCACGATCGTTTCGCATTTTGCAAGCCATGACCGCCACGGAGCCGACAGGTATTTGCACATAGTTCCAATCTGTGCTTCACAATCCGTACTTATATCTTTCTCATTGTCCTTGGTTTCACTTTCGCTTCTCGCATCCTTAACAGTGCAACGCGACGATGGATATGTATGTCAAGCGTCTGAGGTTAACTCACCCGAAATCCCAACCACCCCTAGTCATAACCCGGCCATTTTACAAGTTGCTACACCTCATGTGCGCCACAAAGACCGACCTAGCTCATTTCTAGAAGAGTTGCAGCAAGCTTGTCAGAAACAAAGTTTACGACAAAATGATTCAAGCTTAGCCTCTCGCTTTTTCCCTGACTTGTCCATTTTCTCCGAACTAACTACGAGTGAAGAACCTCTGAGCAAGCCGGATATCATTGTCCAGGCATGCGATACTGTTGACGCAACACCAAAGGTTGAGTTATCTTATGAGAACATTGAAAACGCCAGCGGAACCGTTTCACAAGAAACTGTAGCACAGCAGTCTAACGACATAGCCCAGGAAGATCCGAACGCCGCTGAAGTTTCTAGTCCAAGTGCTACACAGACAGACTCAGAGCATAGCTGCCTGCTCAGCTATTTCTGTTCGCACCCACCCAGTCCTATCAGCTCTCCGGTTAGGCCATTTAGTCCCAGTTTGCTTTTCCAGGAGATGGTTTTTCCGGCTTCGGAAGAGGGCAAAACCTTACGGGTGCGTTCCAAGCGGTCACGGGACCACATCCCATCCCGGATCTTTAAGTTTTTGCAAGCTGAATATGATCAGGATCCGAATACTGACTTAGGTAGTCCAGTTACACCTGTAACACCCCCCACTAGTCGACTGTCTTTGTTCTTGGAGAGTTTTTCAGCCGAGACTTATTCTTCGGGTGCGTCGGAAATTGAGGGATTTATGGGAAATAGCTGAACTCGGAACTTACTAGGACAATCTGCTTCCATAATAATTATTTTTTTGGGTTAGCTTTCTTCCGTCTCCCTTCCTTCCCACTAGTATTCCTTCCCCCACAGCATCGAACAAAAGCGGGATTGCTTCTTCTGTCGGTCTAGAAGATCAGGTACTACACCATGCTTCTCCACTTTTTGTTGATTAGTCCATCACTTAGCCAACTCCAGTGGAGTTTTGTGAGCGTGATTCTATGAGTCTTAAAAATGAAGCATGCGTGTCTCAACAACAATCTTCCAGACATCGACATGATTAGCTTGCTCCGCGAATGTAGGCAAAATGTGTTGGCTTGGCCTATTTATGTTCAGAGTGAAACATTGAGAGACGCACGAAGCTGAAGCTCATCTTGGCTTCTTTTATATAACATCCCTTTTCGATTCCTTACATAGTCCTTTACTCCCGTTCCTAACACCCACTTCTGTGTTTGCACGTTACATACTTATCCAGAAATGAAAATCAGTTTTTAATGACTTGTATTTGTTTTTCCCTAGATGGACAGTCCGACTTGTGAAGAGAATCCAACTTGTCTTCGTGCGAACATACTCTAGTGACGCTTTTAGTAAAAGGAACCGGTGCCTTATAATTCCTTACAGTTTGTTTAGCGTTTATTTACTAACTTTCTACCGCCCCAGGGGTAAATCAAGAAATGTATTTGCCTAGTTGGAGAAATGGCTTGCCGTTGGAAGGTGCGAATATGTCATGAATCGTAGTATTAGCCAATGTGTGAACTTGAACTTAAGCAGTTGTCGGATCTATCGAAGAAAAGGAGTGTTTAATATTGCAAAAAAAATCGTCTTTTCCGTACGTGTTATAGTGGCTTAAAAAATGTACAACACGCAGGACGAAACGTACTACTACATACTGTACTGCTGGGAACTAAAGCTGGTTCATATATATTTATTGTTTCTTTTATTTCAGTATCTACAATCTTTCAACAGGTGACCGCATTAAGTTCTTGCTCGTCGTTGTTGGAAAAGATTTATCATTACAGACTACTTTTCAGCGGTTTTGTAAACTAAAATTTGTCACTATCTACAAGAAACGATAACTGAAGTTTCATATCGCCAGTAGAATACAGTCGAACCCACTTAATTGAATATCGGTTATTTGAATACTCCGCCCAATTGAATGAAAAGTTGACGGTCCCTTTTTAAGCACATTTAACTCAAGGTGAACCTAGTACTTTTTACTGAATAATCGGTGACTGAATATTACGCTTTTTTGAAAAACATTTTAAATCCCCGCTGTCTAGGCCAACCTTACAGTGCTAAATAACGGCATATATGAGAACGCAAAATAGCGTTCAATAATGCATTATTTTCTTTGAATTGTTGAAAACTAGATTAGTTCATTTATTAATACAAGAAGTACAGATTTCCTATCTTCTTTCAATATGCCTTGTTTATCATGCTATTTAGGCAACTCCGTATTTTAAATATACCGGTCCGGTCCCGAGCCTATCCAAACACGCGGGTTGCACTGTAGTACGTGTGCCTTATAAAAGAACTACGATCGACCAATCTAGACGAAAGTACTCTTCGGACACTAGATTTTTTTTCGTATTAAAAAGTGGAAAATGTAGATCTACTGTTGCGACTTTATTGTAACCCAAATGTATCACTGTGTCGTTCTTTTAAGAAAAGTAATGGATTTGTGGCATCCTTAATTTATAAAGGGCAGTGCGAAAGTCGATGAAAATATTTTTCTTTGTGCGACTAATCCTACGAATAGTTCTTTCTTAATTCGAACTTCTGCATAACTTATGGAAAAAAATACAGGGCACTGCGTTTAGTAGCAAGTTCGCGGTATAGAGCTAGTAAAAGATATTAATTTAAATGCTCACAAAATTTTCGGCAAATTGCGAGTAAAGAAAAGGAACCTTATGGTGCGAACAACGATTTTCAGTGTGTTGCCTGAAACTGTCCGTGGGGACACGTACAGTACTGTTAAAAAAAACTATGGGAAAAGGGATACAGTGAGCAAGGTTGTGACCTTTCACTGCGGTAAGCTGACCAAGCTCACATTCTGACAGTAAAAGGAAAGGCTAATGCCATTGAGCCCCCTGTCCCCATAGTTTTTTTTTAACAGTACGTGCGTCCCTCGTACGTGGGTAAAAATTAGTTATATCCAACGGCTGTAGGAATTATATACTTGTCAAAAGTTTAGCACATATACGTAATGTTAACCGTACCAAAAAATAAGTATATCAAATCACAGTAATCGAGACAAATCCTCCAAACTCTAAAAACTTCATCTCCAAAATTGCAGCCAAGTGCTCGACGGTACCAAGACAAAAGCTTGAAATTAATAAGAAACGGTGACTTAATCAAAATTTGCGTCAAAAGACAGAGGAGAAACTCCAACATCACCAATTTGCCATTTTCTGCCGTCGACTTTTTCCCACCCGTGGACGTTTTCCTTGATCGAAGGCTGCTGATTTAGTAGGATTTTTAAGTTGTTTCCTACGAGATGGCGTTCACGTTTAGAAACAGTCTCAAATTCAGCACTGGGAATGTTGGTGTTGAGTGTTTGTGTAGCACTGTTTGTATAAATTCAAGAGCCATGCTGTATATTTAATAAGCATCTTTTGTGTAATAATTGTCAGCAGCTTCGTAATTCACTGCAGACTGACCCAAGTATCAAGCTACAACTTGTCATTCTTTTTAGAACCAACACCGCACTGGAGCATGCAAGTGACCCGGTTTTGATCATTGTGTTATTTTAAACCTCTGCCGTCTTCGACGCTGATTCATGTGTGCTATGAGGAGCCTTTTGAAGCTGTAACTGCTTTATGTTGACGCCCTGACAATGAAGGAATCAAGACGGGTTGTGGTGACAGGCTTAGGACTCATCACACCGTTAGGATGTGGGATGCAACATGTGTGGCAAGCGTTGCTCCAAGGCCACTCTGGAATTGTCAAGCTCACCGAGTCCCGTTTTTCCAAACTTCCGTGTCAAGTGGCAGGGATTGTCCCGCGAGGTTCAGGAGCCCATACTTTTGATCCTTCGCGTTACGTAACTTCGTCCGAGCAGCGCACAATGTCCCTCGCTTCCTTGTACGCCATAGCAGCCACAGAAGAAGCTCTCCAAGACTCGGGAATTCTCCACGAACCGAGTTTGCTGAAAAGGGCCGGCGTAGCGATTGGGATGGGAATGGTGGATCTGGATTACATAGCGGAAACGAGCAAAATGCTGGAAACGTCTCCCAATAGAGTCAGTCCCTATTTCATTCCTCGGATACTTACCAATATGGGCGCTGGATTAATTAGCATCCGCTATGGTTTACAAGGGCCGAACCATTCAGTCTCTACGGCCTGCGCTACGGGTGCCCATTCGGTAGGCGACGCCGTCAATTTCATTCGCTACGGAGCTGCTGATGCCATGATCTGCGGAGGCACAGAAGCTGGCGTCGTCCCAATTGCGTTAGCAGGGTTTTCACGGTTACGAGCCTTGAGCACTGATTTTAACGATAAGGTATAGCGAGACCCTGGATTGTGTACCCATTGATAAACAAGTTTTTGTATGTTGGATTAGCCTGAACGAGCGTCGCGACCTTTTGATGTCACCAGGAACGGTTTTGTCATGAGCGAAGGCGCGGGCATTCTTGTCTTGGAAGAACTGGAGCAAGCCAAAGCGCGAAAAGCTAGAATTTATGCACAAATTACCGGTTAGTATGAAACTCTGTAATGGCAGTTCACCTGAACGGGTTGCATTCATTTGGCCAATGTATGCTCACGTTAGGTTATGGCTTGTCCGGTGATGCAAATCACATCACAGCCCCGAGCGCAGATGGTCGTGGCGCATTAGCAGCAATGCGTATGGCTTTAGAAGACGCTGATTTATCGCCTGCACAAGTCAGCTATGTAAATGCCCACGCAACGTCCACACCTTTGGGCGATTTAATCGAATCACAAGCCATTGAACGTGTTTTCGGCCCACAAGTGCACGTCTCCTCCCATAAAGGCAATCTTGGCCACTTGCAAGGTGCGGCGGGAGCTGTGGAAGCTGCGTTGACAGTCAAAGCTGTCTCCGAAGCCATTATTCCCCATACGATCAACGTAGAACAGCCAGATCCCAACATTAAGGTGCGTTTGGTCACACAACGGCCTTTGGCATGGGAAAATGAACCCAGGATCGCTCTAAAGAACTCGTTTGGCTTTGGAGGCACCAATGCTTCCCTTTGCATCAAACAGTTGGGCACTTCTTAAGGGCCAGATTTTGGGATCCGGAACTTGCACGTTGTGCAACAACTTTCACTGGTGTGTCGAAAACGTGGAAGCAGTGCTTTCCGTCCACTGCACAGGTATAAGACAGGTATGTTTTCCGGTTAATTGTGAAATTTAAACGATGGAGTAAACCAGGTGATTATCTGTGACGTTACTTCTACCTCTCCTTTTTTCCCTTCTGACTGTTATTTTTTCTTTTTTCTGCCTGATAACGTGAGCGTAAATGATGGCACAAGTCCGCAGTGGCTAATGGGGATGGGCCAAGGGTAGCCAGGCTTTTATACTAACACAGTTACACAAGTGTACGTGACTAGAAATTGAAATGCGTTGTTGCTTTACGCATCACGTGTCACTGAATTCTTTGGCCTTTCAATAGTTTTGTGATAATGTCCAAATAAGTATGAAAATAGTCCTATTGCCTTGGGCAATCCTGGTTTTCCTCGTTTGTAGTTCGGAGCGCTGCTACTCTTTTGAGTAATGGTGGGGTCACTTGGCCCGTCCCTTTCTTTAGGAGATGCCGTTTGGGTGCCGTGCTCCATCTGAAGCGAGAGGCTATGTAAGCGCGGAACGTTGAACCCTGGCATTGCATCTAGTACCCGTAGAGCATCCGTAGCTAGCGGTGTCTGTTTTCATGGGCGGACTTTGGGAATTTGTGAAACCAGTTCGGTGCCAAGAAGGCTCCTATCGAGTTTGATAATACAATACCAGTGAAAAAAAGAACCCAGTAGCATGTGTTGTTATCAGTTTACAATTGCTTGATAATTCCCTATTAAAAGAAGCGATCGCAATAAAAATGCAGTGTGGTAATTTGTGGGATTTTTCGTTTGACGACGAAATGATGTGTTATGTTGACTTCCTGCTGTGTTGCGTAGATATAATTTTTGCGTACACGACGTTTTTAATCATTATCTATTCGGTTTGGGCTCAGAAAAGGTGTCCGAGCCGAACTATAGTGAAACTAAAAAGGATGTGGGGGACGAATCTGAGGTGGTGTTTGATACTATTTTTGTTAGCACTAAACATGGCCGAGTTTACCGAGTTCATCTTAGTCAATGGTAGATTTTGGCGTGCCTTGGTGCAAACCTTTAGTTTAATTAGCGTAGCCGTGTTGACGGAGTACGCCGAGAGAAAGGCGAGAACGGTTTACGCATTGTGGATGGCATTTTATTGGTTGTGTAGCGCATTGGCGCGAAGTTTTCAACTATGGGCATTCCACGACGCACACATGAACTTCCGACATGCGCGATTCACGTTCGCGGCAGTCACTTTATGCCTTACTGGCATTTTGTTCGCGTTGGATTCATTCATTGGTATAAAGGTAACTACTTTACAATAAAAGTCTTCTATTCTAGCCTAGCTTTTAGGAGACACAATTTTTCTATAACCCCTTCCCTAATCCCTAAATTTTATAGCTTTAGAGTAATCCTTACATTTGATAGCTTTAGAGCTCTTAATAAGTTGTCCGTATGAATGTTGCGTGAATGAGTGAGTCCAACATATCTTAATACGCGGATATTGCATCTAGTGAAGATTAGTCCCTGTGCGAATGTTAGTCCGAACCATGTTGCTGTGATTACGAATAACGACCGAATCCCGATGCAGACTAAAAAACATTGTAGACGTTGCATAGACTTTTTCTTGTTTTAATAGACCTATAGATGCAGTTTTTAAGAATGTGTTTTTTTCTGATAAACCAATTTTTTGTCAATCCATCCTAGAATCTGGTCCCATATAGGTAGGATGAAAGGATTTGTACTATACTTAACATCTAAATAATCTGGTGACTGCTTCGGAGCGCTTTAAGACACACTTAAATGCTAGTTTGTGAATATGTTAAATTTTTTAAATAATACTTAAATTATTGCTCACATATTGCAGGAACTTAGTACAAGGAGATTTTTTGATTTTGAGTTTACGCGTCAGGCGTTTTTAGCTTTTGGGTTCTAAAGCGTTCCTTTCTTAGTCGGTCTGTTAGAAATTGCATTGTGAACAAAGCTAACAAGACGCTTCCGCAGTTGTCATATTAAGGAATTAAGCACTTCGAATCAGTGTAGGGTGGAAATAACAACGGATGTCTCAAGCCCGTCGCTTTCGGAGTGTTTGCAATGTTTGAAAGCTGACCCGATGAATAAAAATCCGTGGTTTTAATGTAGGGAGTGTGTGAAAAAAATACGCGCTGGAAAGGTTCTTACCATCCCGAGGAATGTCAAGCGAATTCACACGCCAGCAACTCGTCATCTCAGCTGGGCTTAGCCATGACGCTCGGACAATCTACTGATGACGTTTTCATATCCAATTCACAAACCGAGATGTCAGTGCCATTGTCTCAAGTTCCCAACACGGGTAAAAGGAGAAGCGATGATTCTGTCGTGGACTATCCACCCGCTTACCAACACGCGAACGCCAATTTCTTGTCAAAAGCTGTATTTGCGTGGATTATCCCCATGCTCGTCAGAGGTTACCGAGTCCCACTTGAGCTCGAACACCTCGGCAAGTTGCCTGACGCTGAGCTGTCTCACACGCAAAGTCAGCGACTGCAACAGCTTATCGACAGTCAGAAGGTAATTCAAGAGAGGAAACTTGATTTACATAAAAGGGTTTTTAATCATTTCCCACCCCGCTGTTCTTTAGACGAACTTTCGATCCTCCTCACTGTGGTGGTGCTACTTCGCGTTTACTCGCACCTTCTTGTTATGGGGAGGAGTACTTAAATTACTAGGTGACCTAGCAGCTTGCTTCGGACCCTTGATGATCCAGCACATTACCCTGTATGCCGAGAACTCGACTCTTAATTGCACATCAACTGCCCTGACAGAAGTAGGTCGCATACCTTATCGTTAAACCTTTCTATTTGTAATCCAAACGTCAGCATGTTTAAAACAAAGAATCCGACGTAAACATGAAATCGTTTAACTTAGAAGGCAACCTTGATTGATGATGGTACTGTTACGTTTTTGCTGTAGGAACCATTGACTTTGTCGGATTTTTTTGCAAACGGCTACGTATTAGCTGTGTGCGTGTTGTTGTCAGCATTTTTGCAAGGTTCACTGTCGCAATCATCGACTCATCTGCTATGCATGGGTGGAACCCGTTTGCGGTTAGGGTTGCAATCCGTACTCTACCATAAATCATTAAAGCTAGCCAGTTGGGGTATCCCAGCCAAGAAAGAAGATGATGCTCAGCGCCAGACAAGTGCCACAGATGCTGGAGGATTAAGTAACCTCATGGAGGAAGATACTTTCAACGTCATGATGCTCATTTGGGTAGGGCATTACATCTGGGCAATACCCTTGAAGGTAAATTTGTTCCCTGTATGATGCGTTCCTTCTCATTTTTGTCCTGATTTCATCGACAAGATTGCGGCGTTGCTAGTCATGCTCTATTGTCAGTTGGGGAAAAGTGCACTGATTGGTGCCTTCGTGGGAATTGTCGTCATGATCCCGTTGCAGTGCATATTAGGCAAGAAGATGTCGGCCAATTCTAACAATATCATGGTATGTTTATTTTTAAGATAATAGTAAAGGATATTGTGTAACTCGGGGGAACTTTTCTTAGACGGAAAGTGACGAAAGGCTGCGTAAAATCCACGAAATACTACAAGGATTGCGCGTTCTGAAAATCCATGCTTGGGAGGATACCTTCAAGCAACATGTACAAGCTACCCGGAACAGAGAACTGACTTTGTTGAACTGGGACTCGGTGTATTGGGCCTTAATGAGTAATATCATCGCATGAAATTGTAACTTTTTTAAAGAGTGGTATGTATTTGCAGCCTTCTTGACCCAAGCCTCTTCTGTGCTCATTACGCTGGTTACTTTTGGCGTGTATTCGTACACTGAGAACGCTGCGCCTTCTGTGGGATCAGCTTTTACTGCTCTGGCCCTCTTTAATCAGTTGACTGTACCTCTGTTTCTGATCCCCGTGACGCTACCGGTTTTTATCAGTGCGACGGTAAGTGTTTTCGATTGTATTTAAGTGTCCTCTTTCGGTCAGTGTTTTTATTAAATTTTCGAAAAAAAATATATTTATTTTATTTACTTACTTTATAAGACAAGCACAAGAAGGCTAGCCGAGTTTCTAGACCGACCGGAGATCGTGTGCCCTTTGAGTAATCAAACGTCTCCAAGTGGAAGCTTAGAATGTATGACACCGCCTTTAAGTGCCGGTTTGGAAAACATCGTCGAAGCTGACGAAGATGAAACGACAGGCGTAAACGTGCCACCCGTCTCGCCCAACGTACTCGAAGTCAGCCGAGCGACATTTACTTGGGATGGGGATTTCAAGTTGACCGACATTACTTTAAGCATTCCAAGAGGTAATAAAGGTATCGATTCTGTATGACTTTACAATTGGTTTAACTGTCTTTTCGTTTTTTTATTTTGAATATTTAGGAAAACTTGTCATGATTGTTGGTTTGGTTGGAAGTGGGAAGAGTTCATTGCTTGCCGCTTTGTTAGGGGAAATGAAGAAAGTGAGTGGGGAAGTCAAGTGGTGCAGGTGAGTGAAGTTGTCTACGTTCAAACACGTAAATGAGTAAAGTAACAAAAAGTTGCCAAAGGTTACAGGAGTAGTTTAGGGATTTAGGTGTTTTATTTTCAGTAGCAATTTTTATGCTTGGGATTAATCGTCTTTGTAGATTCACAACTTTCTCCCCGGTTACGGGCTTGTAGAAAAAAGCAGAAAGTGAAAGTAGATTTTAAAAAATCATAAAAATCAAAGAAAACAGATTCAGTGAAAAAGAAAATTACAAAACGAACAGGAGTTGAGAATAACATGAAAAAAGAATCAAAGAATGTAAAAAAGTATTTCAAGTAAAGTGGCAATTTGAATAAAACTGTCATGTATTACTAGTTCCGGTCCTGTTGGCTTTGCAATGCAGAAACCTTGGCTGTTGAACGGAACCATTAAGGACAACATCTTATTTGGTCAAGTTTATAAAGAAAAACGGTACAAAAAAGTAAGCGTTATACGAAATTGCAAACCCTACACATTGGGAGGGTGAAATTAATGGTATTGCTCTCTGTTCATAATTCAAGGTTTTGCGAGCGTGTCAGCTCATCGAGGATTTGGAGAACCTTCCCCTTGGAGAAGACACAGAAGTCGGTGACCGAGGACTAGCTTTATCTGGGGGCCAGAAATCTCGTATCGCGTTATCCCGCGCTTTATATTCACGAGCTAAAGTCTTGTTTTTGGTTAGTATGCACCAATTGAGTCATCTATATGGACCTTAGATAGGAAAAGAAGCCGTGGTAGACGAAAGGCTACGGGAATTTTTGGAAGAAAATAATAATAAAGAATAGAAATAAGAAACCTAAATTCTTTTATTCTCTTCGTTTTTTTAGGACGATCCCTTGTCGGCCTTAGATGCGCAGGTAGCAGATCGTGTTTTCAGCAACGCCATTGAGAAAATCGCTTTAAGTGCAAAACGAACCGTATTATTAGTAACGCATAATGTGCGGTTTATGCAGCGAGCTCATGAGGTTTGTGTTTTTAACTTTGTCATCACCTATCCTATAACTCGCTTTGTAGTGAGAAATACGCAAGTTTCGCGCTTAATCCGTAGTCATCGTCTCAAAATTGGTTTAGATGTTCGCTAAAAAAAGTGAAATGCATGGTAACATTACGTCTGACGGTGTCTGTAAGACAGTGACTACACATTATAATAGCATCCGCTCGGGAAAATACCCGCATGACACAGTGGGAAGTTTGGAACTCGTGAACTTTCACCTTCGTAGACAGAGTCCATAGATGTGAAAAGATCTTGTAATTTAGGTCTTTTAACTTGTAATGTTCTCAAATGTTTCAGGTTATTGTGATGGATAAAGGCCGAATTGTGAAGCAGGGACCGCCGTCGTCGGTTACTTTAGAATTTGGTGACAATGGTATATATTATTTCTATTTTATTATTATTTTAATTCGTGTATTTTTTTAACAAAATTGTACGTTACTTCCCATCAGTGAACTTCAGTGATTCACCTCTGCGGACGGCTAAGGACCGCTGGCATTTGTTGAAATGGGTATCCAAAGTAGGCGTGGGACTCAAATTCCAAAACGAAGATGTAATGCTTAACTCGAAATTCCCCTTTTCTGGTGAAATCTTTCCGGTCAATAAGTAACATTTTCCTTGATTTTTTTCCCAGGCACGAATGTTTTCCAATCGGAGAAGTTCGCGATCGCATGTATTAACGAGGCACATGTCACATGACTTCCCTCTTCCGATGGACGAATGCATTCCAGAACTAGACACACTGGAACCGCTACCAAGCACGTCATCAATATATCGTCGCCAATCGCGTGCGAACACCAAGCGCCATTCCAAGACATTCACTCAAAAATCGTCAATTAGCCGTACGAAATCCCTACAGCCCGTTTCTTTCAACACGGAAGGAAGTGGGTTACACAAGCCTGCAGTCCCACTTTTGCGAATGATGTCTTCGCCGGACGAAAGTCAGAAGCGTCGCTTGAGCAGAACCCGGTCTGAATCCGTGAAGACGACAACGAGCTTTACGAACAAAATGAGGTAAAGGAAATCCTGAAACTTACAGTCATAAGACCATTTTTATTACCTATTATTTTTTAAGTCTAAACTTAATTAATTTAATATAAAATAGTAGTCCCAAATACTTTCCGTAATTTCACACTTTGGATTACGGTTAGGTCTCGCTCCGGTACAGTGGTGTCAATCAACAGCATCCGGCGCCGGGCTACGGCCGATAGTTTTTTCCGCCGCTTGTTGTCCTTCTCAACTCGTCGTCGTGACAGTGTTGCAGCATCCATTATTTTAAGTCCGAACTCGGAGCGTGTGCAGATACAACGCCACGTATCCACGGTTTCGAGCTTCTCGGATATGGATGAAGAGCTTGATGAAGAAACGTTACTGGGCCGGGATTTTGTTGATGAAGAGCGCCGCTACGGCCGAGTTCCTAAGCACTTATTTTTCTACTACTTGCGAGCTTGTTCATGGCTGGTCAGCATTGCGTTCGTCCTGTCAGCCGTTTCTTGGCAAGGCGTGCGAGTTTACACAGATTTGTGGCTCAGTACGTGGACGAACGCCGAGTCCGACCTTGCGGAGCAAAAAGGATTTGTGGATTCTCCAGAATTCCAAATATATGCCATATTATCTATCGTGAGTGTCCTGACAGCGCTGCTCTCCAATGCCTTGGGACAGTTTGCTGGTTCTCGCGGTCGAGCGAATTTACATACTCAATTATTAGATAGCGTCCTGAACGCGTCATTAAGCATGATCGAATCGCATCCAGTAGGTCGAATACTCAGTCGTTTCTCGGTGGACATGGGAGTCATCGATAAAGTATGGCGTTGAAAACGACGAAAAAAAGTGGGTCATTTCAATTTCAAGTTATGTTTAGAAAATCGCAACGTCATTCCAGCGCTTGCTCCAGTTTCTGTTGATGTGCGGCTCAGCCATTGTCGTTAACGCGGTATTAACGTGGTGGACCTTATTTTTGGCGGTCCCCATTGTTCTCGTGTACTTGTGCGTACAGCGATTCTTTTGTGCTTCTTCAAGGTAAACGAGTCTGTCGCAAGTAACGTAACCTTGTAAGCTGGTTTTGGCACACAATAGAGAGCTCCAGCGGCTGGATGGATTGAGCAAAGCACCAATAATATCCCACTTTAACGAAACCTTGAATGGGCTGTGGATCATTAGAGCAGCGGGCAACCAGAAGATTGTATCTTTTCAAATGGAACACCTTCTAGACTCGAATGCCAAGGCTGCTATTATGGCTAATGCGTCAAGCCGATGGTTGGGCGTTGCACTTGTAAAATTGTTACCCTTTTAGTATCCATGTGACACTTTTTCTGAAAATCTTTATGGATGTAGGACTATCTAGGTGGTGTTATTGTTCTCGTATCGACTGTGGCAGCTTTATGGGCATGCCAGAATTACCCGGATAAAGTAACCCCCGCCCTGGTCGGGTTAGCAATCAACTACACCCTGCTAACGCCCGTCTACCTGACATGGGTGGTACGCTTTCGGGCAGAAATGGAAATGTACATGAGTGCGGTGGAAAGGGTACGCCACTGGACTGGTTTGCTGGTGGAAACCAATGGAATCTGTCTGAAAGAAAAATGTGATCAGTCCAGTGATAAATGGCCTGAAAAAGGGGACTTGGAATGGAAGGAAGTTTCGATAAGTTATGGAATGGCCGTGGCACCGATTTTGCATGAACTAAACATTGTCATTCCTCATGGACAGAAGGTGAATTTCACTGAAAATTTCTCTGCATAAGTTGGCGGTGATTTATCGCCGCGCTTGTAGGTCGGAATTTGCGGCAGGACCGGTAGCGGGAAATCATCCCTCATCATGTCGTTGGTTAGATTCAATGAGATTGTAGAAGGGAAAGTTCAAATTAACGGACGCGATATTACACAAATACCAATTAAAGAATTGCGCTCAAAAATTGCGGCCATGCCTCAGGACATTACGTTATTCACAGGCAAAATACGGTAATTCTTTCATTTTTCCCCTTTGTTTCCTTTTTATTGTCCAATAGAACGTGAATAAACTTAAAAGTTACGCTAAATACAGATGGAATTTGGACCCGAATGGAATTTACACAGACGATCAGCTGTGGGCGGCTTTGGAAAAAGCTCAGCTGAAGGGTTACATTCGAGGATTACAAGGCGGATTGGGTAAATTACCATTTTGGTTATGTTTTCCGAACTAACAGTTTCGTTCACTTATTTATGTTTATTTACTTTCGTGTTTTCTTTAAATCTATATTTTATTATTTATGTTTTAGACGCCGAAGTGCAAGAATCAGGGCAAAACTTCAGTGCAGGTCAACGGCAGTTACTGGGACTAGCGCGAGCGTCACTGCTTAACTCGCCCGTCTTGCTTCTTGATGAACCTTCTAGTCAGCTAGATCCAGAAACACAGTCCCTTATGCAGAAAGCAATGGGAAGTTTGTTCCAAAACCGGACAGTTTTATTGATTGCAGTAAGTTTTTGTAGCGTCACGTAGAAAAATATTCATGTTAATTGTGATCTAGCATCGAATGGCAACTTTGATGGAATGCGATCGTATTTTGGTTCTCGACAACGGCCGCGTTGTTGAAGACGGTTCACCAGCTGCCCTCAAAGCCAAAAATGGCATCTTTACTTCTCTCCTCAAGGTTGGATTCAGATTATGAGTCTTAAACCGAACGTGCTTGTTTATACTGCCTTGATATTGTGTTACCGAAAACACAAAATGTTTCATCTGTTCCGTTATTACATACTACCTATGCCGTATTCACCACTGGATACTTATCCTTTAATTTTTATTGTTGGAATTTGTGAATACCAATATTAGCTAGAAATGTGGATTGAAGCACAACTGTATTTTCAAGAAATCTGTTGACAGTTATTTTTTAGCATTTTACTATTAGGAAGTTTCCACTTTATCGTAATGAAGTTACATCACCTGAACGTCATCCTCAGAAACACAGAAAGTACCTCTTAAAGTGCTTACAATGGTAGTCCCAAAAGAAAGTACCGCTGTCATGTTCAGAAATTCTTAAGAACGCAAAATATGTTATTCTTTTGGGTATGGGCATTTTCTGAAGACACGATGGTGAATAACGTCGGAATGAAAATTAACGAAATACTCATAGCGAGAGACTTCGTAGCGCCATTGGCATACGGATGACGATTTGGCCTGTGCAACGTAGCTGTTGCTCAATATACTGAGAAGAGCAAGTGGTAAAACGAGTGTTTTTTTCTCGGAGATAACTCGCCACTTTTATAAGTGTTTTCTTTCCTAGTAGCTATACGTAAGTTTAAGTGGAATAATGAAGCAAGAAGTATCAAGTGGTAGTAAACCTTTCATTAATTTTTAACGCAGATATTTTTGGGAGGCAACCCTTGTATTTTATTATTAAGTTAAAAAAAGCAACAACTATGTTGCAATATAATAGTTTTCAATCATCATTTACAACGTGACGCATTCTTTACACCCAAAGGATGACAAGGCTTTTTCCAAAACTTGCGCTTCTTAACCAGGGAATGAGAAAGATTCACCCAGTCCGCCAGCAAAACTCTGTCCGCCGATGTTGGCGGCAAATCCGGTACCTAATGCGAATGAAGCACTGGGGATTGGAATACCAAACTGGTTTGTTGTCGATGGTTGATTATTTTGCGCAATGCCTACGCCAGTAGCCTGAGCTTGACCGTTTACCACACTGCCGCTTCCCAGTCCAATGGCTTGAGAATTGCCGGAGTTAGCTGCGCCGATGCCAGTACCACTAAACGACCAAAAAAAAAAGAAAATACAACAATATTTTAATTAAAACTTGGCGCTTGAATAACAAAAGCCAATAAATCTTTACGTCGCTGAGCCGCCATTGGCTTGCCCAGATCCGAGACCCACAGCTTGCGAACCTCCACCTAATCCTCCGTTAGTGTTGGCTATCCCAATGCCCGTACCACTGTTAGATGCAGAAATGTAAGCTTAGTTAAAAGAATAAAGGGGGTTTAAAACAGAATCTCACGTCGCGGATCCCCCGTGAGCCTGGCCTGAGCCAAATCCTACAGCATTTGATCCACCTAAACCTGCGTTATTGTTTGCTGATCCGATTCCCATACCCCTAGAAAGACAACCCTTTATTGTCGCAATTTTCTTCCGGCGATATTAACACTTCCGCCGAACGGCGGACTTACGTTGCTGAACCTCCGTTGGCTTGGCCAGAGCCAAAACCTACAGCGTTCGACCCGCCACCTAGTGGCCCGTTAGTGTTTGCGCTTCCCATGCCAATACCCCTACAATTTAAGCAAGTTGTAAATTTATGCAACTGATTAGAAAAGCCAAACCCTTACGTTGCTGAGCCTCCATGAGCTTGACTTAAACCGATCCCGACGGCATTAGACCCAGTACCAGGTCTGGCATTGTTATTGGCTGCTCCAAACCCCGTACCACTACAATTATAAGCCACATGTTACACTATTCCCATTTTTAACCCAGTAACTGTTATGACTCACGTTGCTGACCCTCCGTTGGCTTGGCCTGAGCCAAAGCCAACAGCATTGGATCCTCCACCGAAAGGTCCTTTATTGTTAGCTGCTCCAAAGCCCGTACCACTACAATTATATAAGCCACATTTTACGATACAAGCGCCACCTTTAAGCTTAGTGAAGTTTAGACTTACGTTGCTGACCCGCCATTGGCTTGACCTGAGCCGAAACCAATAGCATTGGATCCACCACCGAAAGGTCCCTTATTGTTAGCTGATCCAAATCCCGTACCCCTGTATGTTACATATGTTGTTGAGCTGATTTTTTTTTAAGTTAGAGTTTACGTTGCTGAGCCTCCGTTAGCTTGACCAGACCCTAACCCAATGGCATCGGAGCCACTGCCAGGTCCTGCATTATTATTAGCTGCTCCAAATCCCGTACCACTAGAATGTAAGTCTCTGTTACGCTACTGCCGCCTTTTTAAACACGAGGACATTCAACTTACGTTGCCGATCCTCCATTGGCCTGACCTGAACCGAAACCAACAGCGTTGGATCCGCCCCCCAAAGGCCCTTTATTGTTAGCTGACCCAAATCCCGTGCCCCTGCAGGTTTAAGCGTGTAGCAAACTTGCAAGCCAACTTTACAAATTCAAATAATATACAACTTACGTTGCCGAACCTCCAGTAGCTTGTCCGGAGCCTAATCCTACAGCGTTAGATCCAAGCCCTCCGTTACTGTTAGCCAACCCAATACCCGTACCACTACAAAATAGTCGCTTGTTGTGAACCTTACTTGAAACAAAAGAATCAAAACCCCCCACTTACGTCGCAGATCCTCCATTGGCTTGACCTGAACCAAAGCCAACAGCATTTGACCCACCAAGAGGTCCATTGTTGCTAGCGGTTCCAAACCCTGTACCTCTATTTCAATAAAAAAAAGCAAATGTGATCCTGAACATTCTAAAAGCTCGAAACCTACGTTGCAGAGCCTCCGTTTGCTTGGCCTGAGCCCAAACCGATGGCGTTGCTTCCCCCACCGAAAGGATTAATGTTATTGGCTGTCCCAAAACCAGTACCGCTATATAAACAAAGCAGGGTTGTTGTTTGTTACTTCAAGCGAGTTCCAACAAAAAGTGAACTTACGTTGCTGAACCTCCGTTGGCTTGACCTGAACCGAAGCCTACAGCGTTTCCACCACCGAAAGGTCCGTTGTTGTTAGCTGCACCAAATCCCGTACCACTATTCAAACGAAACCAGACCATTTATTTAATGTGACCAAGGTCGAACGAAGACTGAACCTACGTTGCTGAGCCGCCATTGGCTTGACCTGAGCCGAAGCCTACGGCGTTTCCACCTCCGAAAGGGCTGTTGTTGTTAGCTGTTCCAAATCCTGTACCGCTATTTACGAAACACCAGGGTTAGTTTAAGGCCCCGGTATACACAAACCCCTTATGGGCGAATAACATGGGAAGATTTCAGACACCATAATTTGATAACGGTCAAAATGTAAAAGATATTGTTTCGATAGTAAAGTTGCTATTAATGATGACTAGTACACAACATCGAGTTTTTGTGAAAAAAGGAGTTTGATAAATTTGTAAACTTTGACTGAATGTGTGCTACTTTCTTATTATACAGAAAAATGGAAATCGGGCAATGTAGTGCACTAGCTCTGATTTTTTAAAGTTTTATGATAAAGAAAAAAAAGAGATCTGTTTGGTAGTTTTTGTGATACTGTGTATGAAATTTCAAGGTTTTGTTTGATTTTATTATGCTTTACCGCTATCCAGAGTTTCTGTTTGACTTCGTTTTGCTTCTGTTATAAGTCACTTGAGCAAACCTACCTTCTAAGAATAAAGGCGTGTCCCTATCTTTTATTTTTTAAAAATTTCGGAAGTTGTGTACACCGGGGCCTTAAGTAAGAGCCGAATTTGAACTACGATAGTCGCAAGCAAGTAAGCAAGAGTCGAATTTAAACTTACGTCGCTGAGCCTCCATTTGCCTGGCCTGAGCCGAAGCCTACGGCGTTTCCATTACCGAAAGGTCCATTGTTGTTAGCTGAACCAAATCCAGTACCGCTATTTACGTAACAGCGGGGTTAGTTTAAGCAAGAATCGTATTTAAACTACGATAAAACTTACGTCGCTGAACCTCCATTTGCCTGGCCTGAGCCGAAGCCCACGGCGTTTCCACCACCAAAAGGTCCGTTGTTGTTAGCTGCTCCGAATCCCGTACCACTAGAAAGCAAATAGTTAGCCAGTGTGTGCTCAACGGTTACAAAATAGACCAACTCACGTTGCGCCACCACCGCCAGCCTGTCCGGATCCGAACCCAACAGCGTTGCTTTGCCCTCCGATGGGTCGACCCCCGAACCCGGGACCTCCCCCGAACCCGGGACCTCCACCGAATCCAGGACCTCCACCAAATCCGGGGCCTCCACCGTGCCCCTGATTACCGAAGATCGGCCTATGATGGTGGTGTCCAAAGTGGGGTCGTTGGAACTGGGGAGCTCCTTGACTAAAATAAAGCGAACTCACCAGACAAAGCACCTAAAGTTTGGTGGAAAGAAACGAAAAATTCAGCCTTTCCTAGCACTAACTGTGTTTCTCAAGGTCACTTACAGTCAGCTGAAGAGAAAACATTTTGTTTCACGCTAATGTTCGTATTCCCCAAATCTCAAGTAACGGAAACTGGTAAACGCTGACGATGAAGACTGCAGCTGAACTGTTGGCACCCTTCCTTTATACAGGTCCTCCGGGCTGGTCTTTAAGAGCATCAAGGTAAACCCGCTGCATATACAACATTGGGAAACCCGCGAGGTCAGTTAAAAATATTTGTGACTTTGTTTTTCCCGGGAGCCTTTGGTCAAACAAGGGGATTCCTCTGTGTCCTGTTGTCTGTGTTTGTGCTATGTAGTCTGATTACCTGCTAGGGAAAGTGGATGATCCCGGGCGTATCTTTATGTGCTAATATTTGCTGATAAATTTGCTAACAGTACTTCCGTCTAGTGGCGTTTTTTATATGTATCACTTGTAAGGTAGATCCGGTGGACCGTGACATCAATCCGTAGAGAAAGGCCTCCTTGAACGACTTTGCATAACTGGTTTTGATCATACCTCTTTTAGGGCTCTAGTCTCTAGCGAAAGAAAACGTAGAGATAGATCAAACTCGACCTATCTCCTCAAGCAGCCTACCCCACCTACTTTCCTACTTTGGACTACGAGCAATAAAAGAACACGAAAAAAAGAAGAAACAGTTCTTCTTAATTCAGGTGGATGGTGCACAGCTTATGTAAGCAAGACTTTGCTAACTCCAGAAGAAGCTGTTTCCTATCGTGTCCACCCGTCAAATATAGAAGTGAAGCGTTCTGGATAGATTTCCTTATTCTCTGTGTGATAGCCAGATATGAATTAGGGTGATATTAGACATATTTATTATGTGATTTTCGATATGCTGCCGAAATGCAGAAAGTTCTGGGAGTTGAAATAAAAACGTATTAAACCCTGGAGTTCGGACATAATAGGCCCGTAGCAAATGGGAGGTGTTATAGTGTATTGAATAATTTGAGTACCTTTTGTCAGGAGTCTTGATGTTTTTTTTTGCGTTGTCTAAAAGCTACTTATAAGACCGCTATACGCCGTAAACGAGCTTGCAGCACATCGTGGTAATAAGAGCTTGGTTTTCTTTCAGCCTTGGTAGTTGTCTTAACGTTAATATTCCAGGTTGTGTCGTAGGTGCAGTCGCTGAGAAGCCTTTTTATTGGAAATGTGAGGAATGGCTATTCTACTTCTAATTATTAATCATTAAGCTTTGTTGAATCATCACAACTATGAATATACTATGAATGTCAACAAGTATAGTCACAACACGAGTCCAATTAAAAAAAGGTTGCTGACGAAAAAAAGCCCCGCTATATTCCACGCCGGTACCGTGTTTTAACCGTGACATTCAAGATTATGAATATTAGAGTGTGTCGGTGCGGGAAGTGAATTTGTATTCGTACACTGTAAGAAAAGTTCTTCGGTTATCGGCGAAAAAAGCACCTAAAAGCGCGGGAACAGAATCGGCGCGAAACAAATACCTATAAACGGTATTTTGATAGAACCCCGAAAATCGGTAGGCTAGCTACCAATAAAAGGTGTTTTATCCGCGCCGTTAATCAGTACCTTCATATCTCATTTTTGGCAAGTACAATATCGAATTTCAGCTGTTTTTATACCGAAATTGTGTATGTAACCCTACCTTTTTTTGGTATAAAAATCCCGATAATAGGTAATATTAATAGCCATTAAAAGGGGCACAATTGCCTAAAATTAGTACTCAAAAGCGCCAATTACTCTGTTTAAAAATCATATCGTGTATTTTTTCCACATTCACTATTTACAGGCAGCAGCACAAAAATCAATAAAAACTATTTGAAAAATTACATCTCCTACAAAGTATACGATTTGGTCACATTTCAAAATACACAACAATTTGAAAATCACATCTGAAACAAAGCACATTAGGTTACATTTCAAAATACACAACAGTTTAAAAAGTTACATCTTAAACGAAGCACACGATGTATTTTAAAATACACAACAATTTGAAAATCACATCTCAAACAAAGCACATGATTAGGTTACATTTGAAAATACACAACAGTTTTAAAAAATACATGTTAAACGAAGTACATGATGTGTTACATTTTAAAATACAAAACAATTTTAAAAGTCCGTTCTTTCCACATATTCGTTGATCTGACGCAGCAGCATTTTTATTCCAGAGCATTGTCCTTATTCCACATATATACTTGAAATAAATATAATTTTTCACTTGGTAAACAGTGCACCATAAGTTTCGTATTGTTGCCTTCGCCAATGTATTTTTACTCAATTTCACTATTTTCAAAAATGTCACACTCCTCGCTTTTCCATATCTCTCCTTTGCTTTGCGAACTTCTCCTTCTAACTACTTCCTCCTTGACCCACAGCTTGTCGGTTACCTCGTATTGCCAACGTTGGGGTCAAGGCTGGACAATCGAGGTGCTAAATTGTCCCAGAAGCTGCGGCATAGGGCTTGGCACACAGGCCAAAGGCACTTACAAATATTTAGAAGAAACGGGAATGATACAATATACACCATATGTTTACACACACTTTCTTGGCCACGGTAAAGCTGCCGTACACTTAATTAAATTGAATAACTGTGATGAAAAGGAAACATTTGCTGTCAGATCACTATATAATCTCTCTAGATCGTGAACCAGCACGATTAGCGGATGAACCATTCGAAACCGCAAATAGCAACTGACGCAAGGAAACTTTTATGATTACAATGAAAGCACAATATTATTTTCTCAAATTGTGCTTATTGGGAAACTTTAAAATCTTAATTTGA
>JAHZNP010000617.1:0-45815 GCA_020615345.1 Triops cancriformis
TAGCAACTCAGAAAGATTTTCGACATGCTTCTGGCGCGACTTCTACTTTTGTAAGCTTTGTTCAGTTCATATAATTTAATTTTCTGCTGAAGGCTGAGTCTAGGCTACCAGTTTTATTTAGGCTAATCATCTGTAGTTTTTTCTTGTCAAAAACAAGTGCGAAACAGATTAGAATTTCGAGACCGGTCTTTGGTCTCGATGGTTTTTTATCACTAATGTCTTTGTCTTGGTCTCGAAACTTGCGGTCTTGTTATTGTCTCGGTCTCTGCAAATTTCTTCTGGTCTTGGTCTTGTCTCGGTCTCGATAAAGTCGGTCTTGATAACATCCCTGCCTTTAGTAAGTGATAGTATTCTTCTTATCCATCTTCTGGTTAGTCTTATTCTTCTGCTCCTTGGTATTCTTGGTATTCGCTTGGTATTGTTAGTGTTCTTTGTCTTGGGTCTCCTTGGTGTCAATATTTGTATCCTTCTTGTTGCTAGTGTTCTCTTCTTGATATTGTTCTTGTTCGGAGTCGATATTGTTAAGTTATTGCTATTCGTTCGATGGTTATTGTTATTCGTGTTCTTCGTATTTTTGTTGTTTTAGTTGTTCTTATTCCTAGTCTGAGTGTGCTGGTTGTATTCTTGTTCTGAGTTGTGTTCTGCGTTTTGTTCTTTGCTAATGCTAATGGTAATGTTTTGTTCTTTTTTCCTTTTTAGTCCCACATGGCTGACAAGGAAGTCAGTTGCTACAATTTGTTGTTTGTCTCTGGGGTGAAGGTGGAAACGTGCTATTCTCGAAACGACCCTCAACCAAACGTCCCAGTTTTCGTGTTGCAGGTGGAGCACAATGTCCCAGAGTGGTGACAGTTTGTCAGCTATTTATTTAAGTATTGCGATTCTTATTCTTAATATAAGGGTCCTTATTATTGTTTTTTTCTTATTGTCATTGTCATTGCTATTCTTTGTATTCTTATTTTTCTTATTCTTCGTATAATTATTTTAAATCATATTCTTGTTCTTCTGATTTAGTTTCTTCTTACTTTTGTGGGTGTTCTTGCCAGGATTGTGGTTCCCATGGTTCCCATTCTTAGTGTGCTTTTTGTTTTTATTCTTCTTCGTGTTAGGGTTCTTTTTGTTATTGGTATTTTCTATTACTTCGTATAGTTATTGTTCTTTGTTCTTGTTCGTCTTGTTACTTTCCTTCTTGTTAAGGTTCTTAGTATGGTTATTATTCTTATTCTCATTGTTATTCTTATTCTTACTAAAGTTATTCTTATTCGTCGTATAGTTTTTGTTACATTTCTTATTTTTGTATACGTGTTATTCAGCTTATTATCATTGTTTTGGGTATACTTGTTCTTATTCTTATCCCTTTATTACTTCCGCTCCTTTAGATTGGTTTGAAGAGCTGCAGCCTGTGATGAGATTTGGTGGGTCAACCAGCAAGTGGATCGTGTCATGGAATGCCCCAGCGCGTTCACCATTCCAACAGGAATGCTTTTATGTTCTGTGTTTCTTTGTTTGTTTGTTTCTTGTGTGTACGTTTTTTTTGGGGGCATGAGCCCGTTTTTCGCAGTAAAAGAAAAGCTCGGGTAGCTAACCGGTAGAGCTACCTTGTCTCATGTATGCAAGTATGTGTGCATGTGTATGAGTGTAGGGCTTATGATTCTTTCCTGTGTTGTTTTCTTGGGCAAGGGGGAGGGAGAGGGGCAAATTTGTATCTGGTGTACCGTGTGCAGAGCCATGTGTTATGACGTGACGACGTGGGGCTTCAATGAGAGGGCCAGGGGAAGTGAATGGTTGTCCGTTAGTTTTTTCTTTAGGTTTTCAATGTTTTATGTCTTTTTTTCAGGTAGGTATGCGTTTGCACGGGTGGAGGCAACTCCCCGCATTGGTTGGGTTACCAAATGAGATCAGTTTTTTTATGTCGGTGTGTGGGATGGTTGGGTCGGAGCCCTTATGCCCCCTTGGGTATCTGCTGTCAGAGGGAAGGAATCATTTTTGTGTTGTTGTTCTTGTTGTAGTTGTTTGTTGCTGTTGTTGTTTTCCAAAGTATTGAGAGGAAATAAGGCTCCCGGGAACCTGGAGCTAGCTCTTCAGTACATGTGTAGTGAATTCGTTTCTTGTTAGTGAATGCGTTCGACCATTATTAGAAATTCGCCCTTTTTTAGCTTCTTTTTCCGCAACTTCACTGCTGGGAATACCTTCAGCGCGGGGATGCACTGTAAATTAATTGTGATACCTTCTTCGCGTAGTGCGCGTATTCTTTCCTTGTTTTCTTGATTCAACTCAAAATACATTCTGTTACCTCAAGTTTTTAAAACATCTAATGCCGCCTTGGAGTCGGTAAGGATGACGTACTTGTGAGGTATGTTTATTGGTACATACTCCACCTCTATTAATATGGCTGTCAGTTCGGCAGATCGAAATTGAGGTTTGGTGTATCATGCGATATTCTTTGGAATCGCCCGTTTCCTCTATAAAAATTCGATAACCGGTGTTTTGTAAACTTTCTTTTGTCACTATATATTTTCTTTAAGTTATTGTACCTGTTCTCTAAATACGCTAAAACTACGTGCACTCTTACTTGAGATACCTCCTTCGTTGAGATGTCTTTAATTTCCGCAAAAATACCTTTTCCCTTGAAATGCCAAGGGGTCATCAGCTTATCTGAGAAGTTTCGTTCGTGAATATCAGATACTTGGAGTCTTTCCCTTCACCCTATATATTCATTTCCTCCTGATTTCTTCTTTCGCGATTCCTTTACATGAAGATCATCTTTGTGGCACTCCCGCTTTCTATTTATATATTGTTGCTCGAGTACTATTCTCCTGTACCGTAGAGGTAGCAGACTCACTGCACACAGGAGCACTTCGATAGGAGTGTTTTTTGTTACTCTCAATACAATTCTTATCACTCCATTCTGTATCGTTTCTAACGGTTGTAATACCCCAAAATTAACGTTTCATTAGATAAAACAGATATACTCTAGTGTTGCTGTTTTTTTATAAATAGCGAGTAAAAATCCCGTGTTAGCTGCCCACGTGGTTCCAGCAAGCCTACTAGTAATCCCTACTGTTTTCATTCCCGTCTATTTAATATGTTTCATACGTTCTTCGTACCTCAATTTTTTGTGCAAAGTAACACTCAAGAACCTGGCTTTATCAATCCTCTCGGTATCTTTTCCGTTCATGCTTCTTTATACCTCGTCTCCTTTTTCTGGATATCACAAGACATTTTTTTCTGGTGATATTTGGAAACCGTTTCTTTCGCGCCACGTTTCTATCTTTTTCTCTACTTTTCATTTTATCCACTGCGGAATCCAAGTTCTTGCCCAATGACCATGTACCCACATCGTCTGCGAAGATAGTAGTGTTTGTGTTTGTCTGGCCCTCCGGGAAGTCGCCCAACATTATATTAAACAGCCGTGAGCTTAAAACTGCTCCCTGAGTGTGTCCAATAGAAGGCCTGCTGCGTGTGTGGAGACCTGTTTGCGCATCTTTTGCTTTTCTAGAGCTTCGCTATAAAATAAAGAAAACAATCGTGTGGAAAAGACAACGTTTTAAGTTTGGCTACTTGCCAATAATGTTCCGAAATCTCGTTGACCGAGTTTGCGTATTTAAATCTTGTTAAACGAGGCAGATAGTCTAGTAGGACACCAAATCCTCCGAGATTTTTTGATAAACTTCTTAGTGAAAATATTCGCAAACGATGACATTTGCATGACGATGCATACGTACATGATGGCATTCTGTGTTCCTTGGCGGGAATTTGAGCTCCTCCCGTCTACGTTCCGGTCACCCCTATTTTTGGATATTGCTCCAATGATGGCTCGTACAGTACTCGGCACATAAAACGACACAAACAAACCGTCGTATGCCTAACGGCCCGCCAATTGCCGGGGATACTTTTTCATTGTCCCACTTTTTCATTGTTCGAACGTTTTTGACCCGCAACAAGGCTTCCTCACAATGGCGTGGGACGTTAGTAATAGGACGGGTTGTTTGTGTCGTTTTATGTGCCGAGTACTGTACATCGTCATTGAACACAGGTTCCTCTTCTTTTTTTATCTTCCTACTCCGTTCGAATGGTTGAGGCCCACCCATGGGTCTGATAAAACTCTGACTTTCGCTCCTCCGCGTCCAATGTTGCATTCTAGAGCACTAGCAGGCGTTTCTATCTTCGGATGCTTCTGTTGATGCAACACTCCGTCACCTTCATACCGTAGTATCGCACAGCCAACAAATAGCTCCTTCCAGGTGGTTACATTGCTCCAGCTTCAAACGTTACGTCCAGTTCCTACAAAAAGTGAAACAGCGGGACGCGTGATATTAGGCTGTGAAAGATAGGCGCAAGCTCTTACGTTATGTAAAGTTGCCTGTATTCATTTGTACTTTTAGAAAATATGGTCCGAAACAGAAGCGAATCAAATAGTCCTATCGGACAGCGAATGATTACTGTTTTATTTTATGGAGTCCAAGCTGCTCGTTTTTCGGCAGGAACTGGCATAAACCGTACTAATGGTTCAGATCCAGCTCCATTTCCCAGCCCAGACTAGCCTGATGCTCTATTTTTTATTCATGTCCCGTTACGGTGACAGCCTATCCGCACCGCCAATTTGGAACACCATGAGTGTACTGGAATGCGTGTGGGTGTTTACCCTCACTCCCCACGGTACGTTCGAAACCTCGGTGGACGGACTGTCTCGACGAGAGGTGTTCGTAGGTAGGGAGTCCGGGCCCATCGCCAATTTTCGTGTCCCCCCTCGGTTTCGGCTTGCTTCAATGCCCGCGCAGCGTAGCATTGTCTACGCGGCATTCTGCATTTTCTGTATTTCCGGTTATCTTCATTATTTTAGAGCCAAGCAGTTCCGTACGGAATGTAGTTAGGGTGTTAGTGCAATACTATCTGGAAGATGTCTGGGGTTCGCTGCCGCTGCACGCGCCATACCAGGTATCATATGAGAGAGAGAAAGAGCTTCGCATTCAGGAGAGTACTCTTGATCATGCTTCCGTTCTTCTCATCTTAAGCTAAAAATAGGATTACATATGTCTTAGTGCATGTTAATTATATAGTCTAAGTGTTGAAAACAGTGACAACGAAGACGTGGACGGAGACGAAATTTAAAAGCAGCGGTGTCCTGCAGCTGGTCCTCGTCGTGCTCCGCAACGCTGGGTATCCTGGTCGAACAGGCAGATGTTGTCTGGCGCGGGCGGTGGTGAGTGTGCTGCTGCTGCTACAGAGAGGTTATGAAATTGTTGCATTGAACGTACAATTGCTAACAGAAGCTAAGGTATCTAGATGGTGTAGCAAAATCTATAAATATATATACGAAAGGTAAACATGAAAACATTAAAAATATAAAAACTATAAAGTCGAGAGTGTCTACTTCCCTTTGGACGATGCTACCAAATAGACGTTTTGGATCCTCTTTACGAACGGGTAACGCAAAATTATCCACTATTAAAAATAATTGTGCACGTTACGGTTCACTTGGCAAGGAAGTTTTTATTAAAATAAATAATTGAAGGATGGTGCAAGTAATAACTCTAATCTATATTGTCTTTCGGAAATTTTGCCATTTTAGCTGCCATGGCTTTGAACTGGTTTCACACTTGCCGGATGCCTCTGGATCTACGTTGTCGCGGGGAATGTGACGGAAAACCAATACAGTCAAAATACCACCTGGTAAGCTTTTTCTCATTTTTTTAGAGACAAATTCCGTTACCACCCATTTCTGTCCCATTTCTAACACATTTCTATTTGTCGTAACCACAGGACTTTGAAGAATTCTGTATGCTCGTCCCAGGCCACTTTGGAGAAGTGTACAGTACTCCTCATAAAAAACGACCCAAATAAACCATCCTATTGCTAACGGCCCAAGTCACTCTGAGGAAGCCTTGTTGCTCAAAAATGTTCGAAAGACGGAAAAGAGGGACACCGCTCGCGTAAGTGCCGGGCCGTTAGGCACCCGAAGGTTTGTTTGGGTCGTTTGTTTATGACGAGTACTGTACCAGTGCATTAACCGGTCAGATGTGTAACATCTTACTAAGCAGCCAACAGATGGCCACTGAATATCGATGTTATCGGTAGATGCCGACACGGGCAATACGTTTACGTGGTTGTAAGATGGCCAATACACAGCCATAACACAGTGCAAAAACGTCTAAGACAATTCACCGATTATCGTCTAGTGAACGACGCATCGGTGGTTAAAGTTAACATATCTGATTTCCAATTATTACATTGGCGACGAAGTAAAAACTACGAAGTCCAGTAGTCAAGTAAATCTCAAGATAAATAAGTTTTAAATTTGGCCATGGCATCTGCCTTACCTCCCTTCGAGAAATTCCACGTGGTTACCGATCCGCAGACTGCTGGAATCCGATGGCCAAAATGGGTGGCTGAGTCTGAAAACCTCATGATTGTCCTAAATATCGTTTCGGAAGACATTGGGAATGAAACAAAGAAATTTGCGGCAGATAAAAGACGTTTAGCTCTTATGCGCTATTACGCAGGTGCCGAGGTTGCAGCTATATGCGACACAATCCCATGAAGTCCGGAGGAAAAGAACACGTATACGAAAATGAAGCCATTACTACATGCGTATTTCGTGCCGAAGAAGAATATAGATACTGGAAATTTACAAGTTCCGTCAGGCTTGCCAAGAAGAAGGAGAAAGAATGGACGCTTTCGCTACCAGGCTGCGCCAGAATGCTTCCCGATGAGAATTCCTGGATCAAGACCAAGAGATCAAGCTCCAGATCATCCAAGGATGCAGATCAAGCACTTTTCGCAAAGTTTGTCTCCGCGATCAGATGTCATTATCCAAAATGCTTGAACACGCGAGATCGTCAGAGGCAGCAACGAAGTGCGACGACGGTCTTCGTAAGTCATCAACGAACTCAACTATGGCTCTTCTCAAGACGCAAAAAGCCTCAAGACAAGCAAAGGCTCATACAGCGAACAAGGGTACATGCAGAAGTTGTGGCGGCCCATGGCCACATAGCCGAATGAATCTATGCAAGATACAAGGAAAATGCTGCAATTGTGGAAGGAGCTGGCCACACCCAACCGACAAACCATGTCCCGCAAAAGGAAAAGTTTGCTCCAGCTGTGGAAAAGCAAACCATTTCGCACAGCAATGTCGAAAGAAGGTTCAGCAGGGTGGACGCAAGGAAGTAAACCGGTTAACTGACGCGCCGTCATCAAGTGACGAATCTGTATTAGCCGTAAGGAACAAGTCAGACCCAAGACCAATTGCAGAAATCAAGCTATGTGGGTCAAGCATTAAAATGTTGATCGACACCGGTTCGACATGCAACCTAGTCGGCATTGGAGTATACCGCAAACTAGTCCGTGCCCCGCCCCTCGCCAAACCGAGGCACAGTTAAGGCGTACGGCAACAAAGAGATCGGAAAAAAAGGATCTTTCACAGCGAGGTTGAAGTCTAATCACGCCTCAACCCCAACCACAGTATTGGTGAGTTCCGATCAGCAGGAAGACTGTCTACTAGCTACGAGACAGCAAAAGCGCTGGGTTTAGTCCACATTTCCAACGCAGTAACAATGGATCCCCGATACCAGTACCTGAGGGACAAGTTTCCACAACTGTTCAAAGGGCTTGGAAAGCTTCGAAATTACCAAGTCAAACTACACATAGACCAATCCGTACCCGCGGTCACTAGAAAGCACCGACGAGTGGGTTTTCATCTTCGAAAAGCGATGTCAGAGGAAATCGACCGACATCTAAAAGAAGACATCATTAAACCAGTCCTAGACGGTCCGACACCATGGGTTTCGCCATGTATTATTGTTCCGGAGCCGAAGCAGCCCGGAAAGTTCAGAGTATGCGTCGATATGCGCGCACCGAATTTAGCAATCTTAAGGACTAGGCACGTAATCCCAACTGTAGAGGACCTAATCGTTGACCTGAACGGCGCACGGTTCTTTACAAAGATGGATATGAACCAGGGCTATCTCCAGCTCGAATTACACCCAGAATCACGCTACATTATGACGTTCGCTACGCACCAAGGCCTGTTCAAGTATAGAAGGCTGAATTTTGGCATTAATTGCGCTTCTGAAATCTTTGACGACATCATCTGTCAAATTGTAAATGGCATCCCAGGTGTAGTCAACCGTAGTGACGATATCCTTTTCACGGGAAAAACCAAAGACGAGCATGATAGAAACCTTCAAGAAGTGCTTCAACGTCTCGCCGAAAAGCAGCTTACATGAAATTTCGAAAATGTGAATTCGGGAAGACGAGCATCACGTTTTACGGTTTGAACTTTAGCGCCGAAGGTCTGCCACCCGACCACGTAAAAGTAAATGCGATCGACGAAGCGGAACAAACACAGAGCCCAGAAGAAGTCGCAAGTTTTCTTGGGATGATAACGTTCTGCAATAGGTTCATTCCAGATGCGGCCGCAGTTGCCGAACCATTACGTAAGCTCACACGGAAAGGCTCCACGTGGATGTGGGGAACTCAAGAAGAAGCCGCATTCCACGAGTTGAAGAGTCGTTTGAAGAAAAGAGCAGCTACAACATTAGCCTATTATGATGTGAACAAGCAAACCACCATCATCGTAGACGCCAGTCCAAAGGGTCTAGGAGTCATATTAGCACAAGTATCCAAGGATGGACACGAACCTCCAATTGCGTTTGCTAGCCGCCACGACATCGACATAACAAACATCGAGTCACGTTATTCTCAAACGGAACGAAAGCGCTAGCCATCACGTGGGCCATCCTCCATTATCATTTGTACGTGGCAGGAAAGGGGTTCAAGATCATAACCAATCACAAGCCGCTAGTCTCCATTTTTAATAAGGCTCTGATACAAGCACCCGCACGAATCGAGAGATGGCTGTTGAAACTACAACAGTATGATTTCGTGGTAGAGTATCGTCCCGGAAAAAATAATCCAGCAGATTTTATGTCCAGGCATCCAGCCAAGGAGTCAAAAGTCTCGTCACGCGAAGAAATCCTTGCGGAAATTATATCGACTCTGTATGTCTCCGTTCACAACCAAAGCATGTCTCTCTTTAAGAAATAGCCGCTGCTACAGCCAAGGACCAGCCACTACAGATTACCATGCACGGCCTCAAAAGGATGAAACGAGGTGGAGTAATTGAGCTTAGCGAAGCTGAAGAGAAGCGACTGAAAATTCTGAAGCAGTGCGCAGACCAGATGACGATATTAAACTCCAAGGACGGCGAATTCTTCCTAAAAAGGGACCAAGATTGTTATTCCTGACGTCCTGACGCACTAAATCATAAACATCGCGCACCAAAGTCACATGGGTATGGTGAAGACAAAAGGCCTTCTCCGAGAAAAGGTTTGGTTCCCAAGTTTGGACCAACTGGTTGAAAACAGAATTAGCAATTGTATTTCATGCCAATCCTGTACAAACAAAACTCAACCGGAACCACTCCTAATGTCAAGCTTACCTGCAAAGCCGTGGACCGAAGTTAGTGCTGATTTCGCTGAAATGCCGAACGGGGATTACCTTCTAGTTGTTTATGATGACTATTCACGTTAACCCGTTGTCAGCAAGGTCACAACGACGTCCACAGCAGCCGTGACACCTAAGCTAGAAGAAATATTTGCGTTATTCGGCGTACCAGAAATTGTCAAGACCGATAACGGTCCGCCATTCAACGGTGCAGACTTTGCTCAGTTTGCAATAAGCATGAATTTCTATCATCGCAAAGTCACACCGCTTTGGCCCCAGGCAAATGGCGGAGTTGAAAGATTTATGAGGACCTTAAAAAAGGCTCTCCGCTGTTTAGTTGCCGACGGAGCAAACTGGCGACATCGAATCTCAAACTTCCTATTAGACTACAGCGCCTCACCACATCCGAGCTCAGGAGAATCGCCCGGTTCCATACTCTTCGGAAGACCCATGAGAACAAGACTTCCACAAATCCGCGCAGTTCCATCTGATGACGCGATTTGCAACAAGGATACAGCCTATAAGATTAAACTCAAGAACTACGCCGACAAGAAGTAGAAGCATCGCGTCATCGAAGTGGGTGATACCGTTCTATTAAGACGCGACAGGATCTCCAACTAACTATTGACTCCGTACGACACAACTCCATTCACGGTCACCAAGAGAAACGGTAAAATGGTCACCGCGGTGAACGAACACCGTTGCATCACCAGGAACATAAGCTTTTTTCGCAAAGTAAGTGGTGAAATTCCTGCAGGTGAACCAAATCCAAATGAAGAGATGGAAGAGGAACCTAGTACCACCATTTCTGAAGGCCAACATCTGAACGCCGATACTCCGATGGAAGATCAACCTGAGATACCAGCTGAAGACCAACCCCCAGATGCAGCTAATAACAGACGCAACGGGCGAGAGCGTCACCGACCTCGAAGATACCAAGATTTCGTTTTGTATTAACAATCCCGATGTTGTGGCCTCATTAATTCCGATTTTCGAAGACATGAAGATTTCGCGCTACCTTAAAATCCTCATTTTGTATTCTCTAAGTAATTTCAATTCTGGTCATTCGTTTGAAGGAATGTGATTAATAATTTTGTTCTGTTTTGTATTACGATCTCAAGCGCAAATTTCTCGCATTGATTCCAGTTTCTTTTTTAAAAAAATAGGAATGTAACATCTTACTAAGCAGCCAACAGATAGCTTAAAAGCAGCAGATATATTTTCACTAGGTAAGTCAAGCAAACGTGTTTCAACTAAAGACAATCTAACACAAGTTTTCTTTTATTTGGCCCAGTCTTGACAATCTTCCAAGCGGCAAGGGGTAGTCCATTAACTAATAACGGCCATGAGTGGCAACAAATTGGGAAAGGAAACCTACCGTATTTGTCGATGTATACGGGACAATTCAAAGGGCTACTCTTACGAATGGTGGGTCCAAATCCCGATCAGCGGCCAACGGCTGAGGAGCTTTCCCGTCAAAACTAAGAAAACTTCTGTATTTTAGATAAAGGTTCCGAAATTTAGATAAAGAATTTTGATAAATTTTGATAGTTTTTAAAAGAAAATCAGTGCAAAATATATTTATTGGTAAAAATTTCCCTAGATATTACAGTAAAAAAATAGGGCTGTTCAGATTTTTTGGCAAAATTCGATTAAAATTCTAGTGTGAACACTTAAGATACAAATATAAAAATTTGCGTAGATGTTACAGTAAGCAAAAAAATCTATTCTTCGACTTTTTGTGGAAGTGTTGCAAAATTCAAGGAAACACTTAAGATGCAAATTTGACAGATTTCATAGATGTTACAGTAAAAAAATCTCATGGCCTTGTACGGTGCAATATATATTTATTGGTATTTTTTTTAAATATTACAGTAAAAGACAGGGCTCTTCAGATTTTTCAGTTATTGGCAATAAAAGCTGCGGGTCGATTGTGGAAGTCGAATACTACAATTATTTGGCTGTATGTTATTATGTATATCACAGTGTGAAGTAAATGGCTATGAAAGCGCCTTGAAAGCGCCTTGACGTCGAAAATGTTACTAAGTTAACCACGTATTTTTTCCTACTCAATTAACGACGGCATGCAAATGGCAGGACACGGGCAAAAGAAAAGCACGCACACTTTGAGGTAAACACTTCGTGCATCTTACATGTTGTACTTTTTTTGGGGGGGGGGGGAACCGGCATGAGCTACGCTCGTTGCCCCCTTCATCTTTTACATATTGCACTTCGTTTCTTTCCTTACAAAGTAAACCCTACAGGGGGTCTTTATGTCGTCCGGTAGTAGGTCGCTTGTAGTTCTTTCATGGCTGAGTCAATGAATGGCCTAATAGGTATAAAGGCTTTTGCTTCAGTGAGGACGATTTGGGGGCTAAAGTGTAGTTTTAGTTGTGCTAACTGTCTTAATAGTATTGCTTTATGTCTATTTAGAAGTCTGCATCGGGAAAAAGATGTAATAAGTCTTGGTTCGAAATGTTGTTGCAGGTACACGTCATGTTATTTGTCTTCTTTATACGGTAGAGAAACGTTTTAGTCGGGAAACATGTAGTTCTTAGTTTTATTAATGTCGAAATAGTCCTCTTGTCTATTTTTAGCTTACAGATTGGTCTTTTTGAGGGAAGAACTTGAAGATCTCTCAGAGGGGAAGGGGAAGCGGACCATCTCTTTTGCCATTCTTCCATTATGAATTTATTTATCATCGCTGGTGTACAAGACCTTATGCAGTCAGCAAAAGTGGTGTTCTTTATCATTTCGATTTTATTGGAGCATGACCTGTACCGTTTGTGTACAAGTTCTGTGGTTTTAACTTTTGAAGAGGAGTTTATACTAAACTTTAATATCCGCTCTAAGGCCATTAGATCTAGGGGGAGTATGCCCGCTTCTCCTTCAAGGGATGTAGTTGGGGTTGATTTTAGGGCGCCAGTTATTAATAGAAGGGCTTGTCTGTGGAGCGCTTGCACAGCGGATAATTTGGATATATCAACATTACAGAAGGCCGGAAGGCCATATAAGATCTTTGAATATAATAAGCTTATTACTAATGTTCTTACTTGAGTCGCTTGGATTGAAGGGATGAATTTTACTAGCTTCCGTATTCCTCTTAGTACAAAGTTACCTTCAGCTGCTAGGTGGGCCGCCTGTTTGGACCAGTTTAACTTCCCATCATACCGTAGCCCGAGGTATCTAACTCCTTGTTTGGGTTCAATTAGGTTGTCTTTCCATGCAAGTGGTGTGGTATCAATAACCCTTTTTCTCGTAAAGTGGATGAGCTCAGTCTTATGTTTTGCAGAGTGGAAGCTTAGGTGTTTGCCCCATTTTTCCATATGTTCAATCGCACTTTTTAATAATTTTACATTGACAAGGTCTGACGAGCCAGAAACTAAATCGGAACTAAATCGTCCGCAAATGCTGAAGTTATAATACGTTTAGATTTCAGAAGGTTGAGTTCGTCGTCAATATACACAAGGAAGAGTATGGGTGAAAGTGGCGAGCCTTGCGGAACTCCCTTCTGGATGTTATATTTCTCGCTTGCTTCCGAGTTGTGAGTTAGGTATCCAGTTCTTTTCTCTAGGAAACTATTTAACCAGTTACTTATTATAGGTGGAATTTTTTCTTCTTTGTTTTCGCTATTAGTTTTTTGTGGTTAACGTTATTGAATGCATCTTCGATGTCTAGCAGTAAAGCCGAGGTGACTTTCAGTTTGTCGAAACCTTGCAATACCGCATCAGATAAGGAGAGAAGCGCATTTACAGTAGATCTGTGAGGTCTAAAGCCCCATTGGTTACATAAAAGCAAATTCTTAGATTCTAAGTGTAACTTAATCCTATTGGCTACGGCTTTCTCTAATATTTTTCCAACGTGGGACAGAAGTGCAATGGGTCTAAAACTTGCATGTACAGTAGTTCGTTTTTCCAGGTTTAGGAATATGGAGTACCTTGGCCACCTTCCAGACTTTCGGGAAGTAACTTAGGTCAATACTAGCATTGAAAAATTTGGTTATATACCTTCCCGTAATGTCCCATGTTCTTTTAATTATAATGGGCTGGATATTGTCTTCACCAGATGCTTTTAAAGGAGGTAAGTTTTAAATAATTTCTCTTAAGTTCTTCGTGGGTTAAGCGTGCTTGTTGTCTTTGTCTCGTTGAATGAAAGTTTCTTTTCCTAGTATGCCTGGTGTCCGTCATTGTAGTTGTGGATTGTACTTCCGTACCAAACATTTATTTTGCCAGGAAATTTAGTTTATCTGTTTGGGTGGTCAAAGTTTCGTCATTGTTGTCTATTAGCTGATCTAAAATATCATTGTGTATCATTGTTCGGCTTTTCCTGTTAAGATTCCAGAGTATCGTTTATTTAGTTGAGATGACCAGTATTTTTCCCGTGTTTGTCGCTACTTTGACGTGTAGGTATTACGTAGGTCTTTCCACTCTCTTTCAGTTGTTTTAGTCGGGAACATTCTATAGAACTTTAAACTACGGGCCACATCTTTACGTAAGCCTGATAATTCTTCGTTCCACCATGGATTTTTGCGACTCGATAATTTCCTTTAGTAATATAAGAACGTGCGTTTTCATAAACTGATTCCGAGAGATAAATGGCTGCGGATTCGAGTTCATCCATCGTTTTAATATCGAAGAGTTCGTGGTTTGTTTGCAGTTTTTGTGAAAGGGAACTTCTTAATTGAAATCAATTCGCTTTCTGATAGTTCCACACTTTTTTAGCTATTTCTTCTATTGGGATCAAGATTTCCAAGAGGAGGGCTCTGTGGGCGGAATAGTTGGGAAATGCATCGTCTTCCATGATCCGTAGCTTCAGCAGGTGTAATATTTCCGGGAAAGCAAATACCAGGTTATCGTTGAAGATTGGCCTTTTTCATAGCGGAATGTTTTCTCGTTTCTACAGTTAAGCAAAATCAATTCTTTTTCAGTAACAAACTCATGGAGTTGACGTCCTGGTTCATCGGGCTGTTTCGTCCCAGTTCCAGTGATGGGCGTTAAAGTCACCCCATAGTATTATCGGCAAGTTGAAATTTTCAATATCTTTCCATATTTCTGTCAGTAACTCCATAGTGTCTTTCGAGTGCCTTCTACACACGGTTATTAGGAGGATAGGGAAAGTTCGCGCAGGGCATATCTTCGTTATAGTATACAGCTCTTTGCATTTCATAGTTTGTATGTGTTGAGCCCGATTATATTTAAAGTACATTGCACCGACGTACTCTGTTGTCGGTTGTATAGGGTGGAATCCTTGGTTTGACACTCCCAATAGGTTTGCTGGAGGTTCGAGTATAAATGTAGCTTGTGAGTATAGGTTGTTTGCTTCTCGGAGGGTTTCAAATAGTTGTTGGAAGCTTTTCCGTATGTTGTGTAGTAGCAGTCTCAGAGGGCGAAGTTTCGAGGTTGGTATGGGCTGGATTTCTCCAGATATTGTTTGGTTCACGATCGGTTCAAGGTAGGCTTTTGGGCGTGAGTAGTAGAGTTGTGTTTTTGCCTCTCTGAGATGCGTATTGGGCAGGTGTTGTCGAAAGAGTAGCTGTTGTCGAAAGAGGTGCTGTCGCAGTTTCTGCATTTCCTTTGGTTGTTGGGGCACACCTTCGTAGCGTGTCTACTGGAGCATTTCCCACAATACGGTTGTGTTTCTGTGCAATAAGCAGCTACATGGCCATATTTTTGGCAATTGTAACATTGAGTGACGGATTCTTGGCGGCGGTCTTCCACCTGGATGGATCTGCTAAAAGCATAGAGATAGCCGCGTATTAAGAGCTTCCATTTAGCATCTGCCGTCGGGCATTTAAACAAGAGAGATCCAAAGGCTTTTGTGCTGTCGGGGTTAATCCATCGTAGTGAATCAACGGTGAATATAAGTTGTGTGGTGTTATTTTTCCTGGTCAGGTGCTGAGCGATTTCTTCGTAGTTGAATTGTTTGGGTATTTGGTGAATCACGACATCGTTTTGCGGTTCAGGATGGATAGTCTTTATTGGGCCCAGGGAATCATTAGTTGTATTCCGAAGGTTTTCCGTTTCACTTTTTTTTTCTTCGCTTCCAAGTGTGATTTCAATGTGTTTTTTTGTCTTGCGAGCCAGGATAACGTTGGGTGCTTTGGAGCCATACTTTTTCTGTAAGTCCTTATCCAGATTCTTGAGTAGGTCTTCTCTTTTCATTGTTTCTTTCTTCTTTTCTTCGTCTTGTTCTACGTAGATCGTCAGTCCATCTTTTTGTTTCCTTTGGGTGTTAAAAGTGTTGGATTGATTAAGTTGGTTGAGGGGAGCCGCGGGTTTAGCTGGTTGAAGAAGAGGGCGTCTCCGATTCAATGTAGACCAGGGAACTTCCAATGGAGAGGCTGTAGGATTCAGTTCAATTCCATGCTTGCTGATTATTTCTTTTAGGGACTTGACTTCTTCTAATAGTTGGGGGACACATTCCACAATGGGTAGGAGGTCCTCTACTTTGCAAGTGAGGATGGCCATTTTGTTCAATAGTTCTTCGTTTTGGTCTTTTAGAAATTCGAGCATTTCGTAAGAGCTGACTGTGTTTGGATTATCTCTTACTCTTTTTTTGGTCGTTCCATCAGAACCGTTTTTGATGCTTTATTTTTCGTGAATTTTGTACACGCATTGCAAACTTTAATGTTGATCGATTCTGGTACGAAAAGGTTAGCACAAAACTCACAACGGAAGGTTGTTTGTTCTTCCATTTTTTCTGCAGTATTTTCACTGTTTATTGAGTCACTACGTGTAGCGCCCCTCCTCCCTTGGGAGGAGGGTTGAGGTGAGCGCATCGTGTCACCATACAAGGGTTTAGAAAAACGTTCAACACTTCTGTAGTTGGGGTAGAATTAAGTCTTGTTCCGTATCAAACTTTAACGAATTAGATTTAGATGAAATGGTGAAAATCACAGGTATAACTGACTGCTAATGACACAGAAAAAGGTTTAAAACTGGGAACGCTAAGGGCCACGTCTGTGCTTGGTGGCTGACGTCAGCGCCCCCCCATGTTGTACTTGTAGCAGTAGATGGCATTGATGTAACGAATTGCCAGTGCAAATGTAACGCATGGGCAGTACAGTGTAACGAATAGTCTAGGATTAGTGAAAGCTTGGAGAAAGAGGTAGTGTAACGAATAATCAGTGTAACGAGTAGCCTCTCACCCCCTTACCAGCACTTCGTCGTGGCTGTTGTCGTCGAATGGAACTGCCCTTGGCATCCAAGTCATACCCCTCCTCCTCCTTCTCTTCCTCTTGGGTTTCTACAGCATGTAGTTTTCGTCGTCATCGTCATACCCTCCGGGCGTCAGACCCTTCGTTCCTGAGCGGCCGAGGCCTCTACCTCCGCACGCTGGGACTGACCAAGCCGGCGGGGGGTGACCGCTGTGGTGCTAAAGAAGGGAGGGAGGGACGGGGGCAAGACTGGTATCACAGGGCTGGCTAGCCAGAACAGAGCCGAGACGAGTGGTAATGCGGGAGCGGCGGGGAGTGGGCTGAACCTCCTCTGTAAGCATATCTGAGGAATTCCTGGACGGTGCGGCACAGCAAGCTGGTAATGTGGCGTTAATATGGCGTGAAAAAGTTCCGCACGGGCGACGGTTCCAACCCGTAGTTGGCTTCGACGAAATTGAAAGAAGGCGAATTTAGACTATTGAAAGAAGGCGAATTTAGAATATATAATTAACACGCACTAAGATATCACTAATCCTATTTTTAGCTTAACGTGAGAAGAACGGAAGCATGATCGTGTCAAGAGTACTCTCCTGTATGCGAAGCTCTCTCTCTTTCTCTCATATGATACCTGGTATGGCGCGTGCAGCGGCAGCGAACCCGAGACATCTTCCGGATAGTATTGCACTACCACCCTAATGACATCCCGTACGGAACTACTTGGCTCTAGAATAATGAAGATAACCGGAAGAACAGAAAATGAAGAATGCCGCGTAGCCCTAATTATGTAGAACAGCGGCCGTAACGAGCAGACCAAGGGCCGATCAGCGGCCGCGTTCCTCATCGAAGAAGACGTCAATAGGCTCGAAATCGACGACACGAACACTGGCGATGGGCCAGGACTCCCGACATACGAACACCTCTCGTCGAGACAGTCCGTCCACCGAGGTTTCGAACGTACCGGGGGGGGAGTTAGGGTAAACACCCACACACTTTTCCGTACACTCATGGTGTTCCAAATTGGCGGTGCGGATAGGCTGTCACCTTTACGAGAAGATGTGATTTCTTACCCGAAAAGACCCATTCGTGTGCGCGATGGGCGGGAACGAAGTGGGCGATATATTTAGATACCTTAGCTTCTGTTAGCAATTGTACGTTCAATGCAACAATTTCAGAACCTCTCTGTAGCAGCAGCAGCACCCTCACCACCGCCCGCGCCAGACACCATCTGCCTGCTCGACCAGGATACCCAGCGTTGCGGAGCACGACGAGGACCAGCTGCAGGACACCGCTGCTTTGAATTTTCTTCTCCGTCCACGACTACTTTGTCACCGTTTTCACAACTTAGACTATATAATTAACACGCACTAAGACATATCTAATCCTACTTTTAGCTTAAGGTGAGAAAAACGGAAGCATGATCAAGAGTACTCTCCTGTATGCGAAGCTCTCTCTCTCTCATATGATACCTGGTATGGCGCGTGCAGCGGCAGCGAAACCGAGACATCTTCCAGATAGTATTGCACTAACACCCTAATGACATCCCGTACGGAACTGCTTGGCTCTACAATAATGAATATGACCGGAGAACAGAAAATGAAGAATGCCGCGTAGCCCTAATTATGTAGAACAGCGGCCGAAACGAGCACACCAAGGGCAGATCAGCGGCCGCGTTATTCATGGAAGAAGACGTCAATAGGCTCGAAGTCGACGGTGTGCACCAGCTCACAAGGTCAGGAAACGCGGCTTCCACGCCTCGCAGCTTCAATGCTACGCTGCGGGGTCATTGAAGCAAGCCGAAACCGACAAGGGACACGACAACTGGCGATGGGCCCGGACTCCCTACCTACGAACACCTCTCGTCG
Organism: Triops cancriformis; assembly: GCA_020615345.1. NCBI lineage: Eukaryota > Metazoa > Arthropoda > Branchiopoda > Notostraca > Triopsidae > Triops > Triops cancriformis. Next base: position 18,460 of record JAHZNP010000617.1, read on the forward strand.
AGACAGTCCGTCCACCGAGGTTTCGAATGTACCGGGGGGATTGAGGGTAAACACCCACACACTTTTCCGTACACTCATGGTGATCCAAATTGGCGGTGCGGATAGGCTGTCACCTTAACGGGACATGAAAAAAAAAATAGACCATCAGTCTAGACTGGGCTGGGAAATGGAGCTGGATCTGAACCATTAGTACGGTTTATGCTAGTTCCTGCCCAATAACGAGCAGCTTGGTATCCGTAAAAGAAAACAGTAATCATTCGCTGTCCGATAGGACTATTTGATTCGCTTCTGTTTCGGACCATATTTTCTAAAAGCACAAATGAATACAGGCAACTTTACATAACGTAAGAGCTTGCGCCTATGTTTCACAGCCTAATATCACGTGTCCCGCAGTTTCAATTTTTGTAGGAACTGGACGTAACGTTTGATGCTGGAGCAATTTAAACACCTGGAAGGAGCTATTTGTTGGCTGTGTATGAAGGTGACGGAGTGTTGCGTCAACAGAAGCATACGAAGATAGAAACGCCTGCTAGTGCTCTAGAATGCAACATTGGACGCGAAAGTCAGAGTTTTGTCAGACCCATGGGTGGGCCTCGATCAACCATACGAACGGAGTAGGAATATAAAAAAGAAGAGGAATCTGTGGTCAGTGACGAGGTACGAGCCGTCATTGGAGCAATATCCAGAAATAGGGGTGACCGGAACGTAGACGGGAGGAGCTCAAATTCCCACCAAGGAACACAGAAGGCCATCATGTACAGTAGAGGGAAAAAAGGGAGGGAAAACAGGTACAATGCGCGCGGGCATGCCCAGGTAGTGCTTAAAAAGGGTTGTCTTCTCCCCGCTTGCCTAGACTGTTGGCAAAAGCATAACCCCGCAGAAGGAGCTTGGCGCTTGCCTGGACATGCACGTGCCATTTAAGCGCGCGGTCCCCACCCTTTTTTTGCCCTCTACTAAACGTACGCATCATCATGCAAATGTCATCGTTTGCGAACATTGTCACTAAGAAGTTTAGCAAAAAATCTCAGAGCATTCGGTGTCCTAGTAGTCTACCTGTCTCGTATAACAAGCTTTTAATACGCAAACTCGGTCAACGAGATTTCGGACCATTATTGGCACGTAGCCAAACTTAAAACGTTGTCTTTCCCACACGATTGTTTTCTTTATTTTTCAGCGAAGCTCTAGAAAAGCAAAACATGCGCAAACAGGTCTCCAGACACGCGGCAGGCCTTCTATTGGACACACTCAGGGAGCAGTTTCATGCTCACGGCTGTTTAATATAATGTTGGGCGACTTCCCGGAGGGCCAGATAAACACAAAAAGTACTATCGCAGACGATGTGGGTACATGGTAATTGGGCAAGAACTTGGATTCCGCAGTGGATAAAATGAAAAGTAGAGCAAAAGATAGAAACGTGGCGCGAAAGAAACGGTTTCCAAATATCACCAGAAAAAAATGTCTTGTGATATCCAGAAAAAGGAGATGAGGAATAAAGAAGCATGAACATACCTCACAAGTACGTCATCCTTACCGACTCCAAGGCGGCATTAGATGTTTTAAAAACTTGAGGTAACAGAACGCATTTTGAGTTTAATCAAGAAAACCAGGAAAGAATACGAGCACTACGCGAAGAAGGTATCACAATTAATTTACAGTGGACCCCCGCGATGAAGGTATTCCCAGCAATGAAGCTGCGGAAAAAGAAGCTAAAAAAGGGCGAATTTCTAACAATGGTCGAACGCATTCACTAAAAAGAAAAGAATTCACTACACATGTACTGAAGACCTAGCTCCAGGTTCCCGGGAGCCTTATTTCCTCTCAATACTTTGGAAAACAACAGCAACAAACAACAACTACATCAAGAACAACAACACAAAAATGATTCCTTCCCTCTGACAGCAGATACCCAAGGGGGCATGGAGGCTCCGACCCAACCATCCCACACACAGACATTAAAAAACTGATCTCATTTGGTAACCCAACCCATGCGGGGAGTTTCCTCCACCCTCGCAAACGCGTACCTACCTGAAAAAAAGACATAAAAAATTGAAAACCTAAAGAAAAAATTACGGACAACCATTCACTTCCCCTGGCCCTCTCATTGAAGCCCCACGTAGTCACTTCACAACACATGGCTCCGCACACGATATACCAGATACAGATGTGCCCCTCTCCCTCCCCCTTGTCCAAGAAAACATCACAGGAACGAATCATAAACCCTACACTCATACACATACACACATACTTGCATACATGAGACTAGGTATAAACTATACGACGAATAAGAATATCTGTAGTAAGAATAAGAATAATAAACATACAAAGAACCTTAACAAGAAGGAAAGTAACAAGACGAACAAGAACAAAGAAGAAAAATAACTTTACGAAGTAACAGAAAATACCAATAACAAAAAGAACCCTAACACGAAGAAGAATAGCAACAAAAAGCACACTAAGAATGGGAACCACAAGAACAAGAATCCTGGCAAGAACACCCACAAAAGTAAGAAGAAACTAAATCAGAAGAACAAGGATACGATTAAAAATAATTATACGAAGAATAAGAACATAAGAATAGAAAGAAAATTAAGAATAACAAGCATAAGACCATGAATACCAATGACAAAAAGAAAGAAAAACTAACAAGAACCCTAATTTAAGAATGAGAAGAATCGCAATACTTAAATACATAGCTGACAAAGTACCACCACTTTGGGTCATTGTGCTCCACCTGCAACACGAAAACTGGGACGTTTGGGTGAGGGTCGTTTCGAGAATGCCACGTTTCCACCTTCACCCCAGAGACCAACAACAAACTGTAGCAACTGACTTCCTCGTCAGCCATGTGGAACTTAAAAGGAAAAAAGAACAAAACATTAGCATTAGCAAAGAACAAAACGCAGAACACAACTCAGAACAAAAATAACAACCAGCACACTCAGACTAGAAATAAGAACAACTAAAACAACAATACGAAGAACACGAATAACAATAACCATCGTACGAATAGCAATAACAGTAACGACTCCTAACAAGAACAATATCAAGAAGAGAACACTAGCAACAAGAAGGATACAAATACCGACACCAAGAAGACCCAAGACAAAGAACACTAATAATACCAAGCGAATCCTAAGAATACCAAGGAGCAGAAGAATAAGACTAACCAGAAGATGGATAAGAAGAATACTATCACTTACTAATGGATAGAGAAGGGGCTCAAGAACATGACGACAGCCAGAGTCACCGAAAAAGCTGCAAACACACATTCTCCACACGCAGACGCCACGTTCAGTCGGACATTTTGAAGGTAGCCAACGTTTCTGCTGCGTACTGATTGGGACCCCATCACCACACACTCACAATATGCAGACCCACGTTCAGTCGGCCATTTTGAAGGTAGGCGACGTTTCTGTTACTTCGTGGTTGGGGCGGGTCTGGATGACGTAACAGAAAAAAATTGTAACAGCCCAACTTTCACCAGCTTTCCCTAAGCTGTACCAACTTGTATCATCTTCTTGTTCTTGTCATTTATAGTCGATCCACGCCGTCTGCCGGGTGCATTTTCGACTGCCACTTTCAGTTTGTAGGTTTCTTCGGTTTCTTCTCTGATTCTTGAGATTTTCTTCTTTGGTTCTTTGGGTTTTCCTTGGACTTTTACAGAGGTTGTTTGGAACGGGCGTGCATATTGACACGGTATCCTTCGCTTTTCGTACTCTTTTCGCATGATCTTAGTCTTTGGTTGCATCCCCCATTGTTTCCCCTGCCCGTACTCATATTTCCGCAGCTGTTGGCTTAGGCGATTGCTGCACGTAGGGACCCTCTGTCCAGGCTTGTCCAGACTTGTTGGACCGAAACCGCTGATTCAGCCGTCCACGGCCTGGATTGTATGGGTATAAATGCCGGTCATGTGCCGGCAGAGTAGAGAAGAGCCTCGGGGCTCACAGAGTCGGGTTGGCGAACTGAGAAGATGGTAGTCCCATAGTAGTAGAAGTGTAACCCAGAAAGTGTTTGTACCTTTGTGTCTGAAAATACAGATTGGGCTTGTGCATTTTACTCATATGCAGTTGCTTAACGTGACAATATAGACCCACTAGACACGTCACCACTACTATTCCCCATTTTTTTTAACTATATCTATTATTTTTGTGCGCTTTATGAACTCCACAAGGAGGTTCCTCATTTTAAAATGTTTCGCTGAATCTATGTTTCCCTAAGCTGTCCCTAGGTTTCTCTGAATCTCTGGATTCAATTTTTCCGCTTTCATTTTCTCTCGTGTGTATTGTCAAATGTTTCTCTCGTGTGTGTATTCTGCGCAGTGCAACAATTTATGTTCGACCATATCGTTTCGCATTCCACAACTTTCGCAGTTATCAGTGTCTTTGAGGTGAAATCTATGCAACCATATTCCTACTTTGGCACGATTGCATCATATTCTTAATAAAGCTACTGAGTCTCTTCTGTTGGGGTGGTCTAACCATGGATGGGGTCTTAGTCTTCGTGCGTGTTGTACTACCATTTGTTGTGATTCCCCTTTTTAAATATCTAATAATCATTTGCTCGTTTTTTATTCATAAAAACATTAACTGATTCTGTACTTGTCAGACCCCGCTCGTTTTGGCAGTCCGTGTCCCGCCCAAGTTTGGCTGCGAAGTCTATTTTCTCGTTTCCGGCTATCCCTTCATGTCCTGGTATCCATTGAATGTGTATAGTTCCTCCTTGCTTCCTATGCTTTAAAAGTAAATCTTGGATCTCTTGGATTAACCGGAAATATTTCTTGTTTCCGTATATATTAATGGCTGTGACCGCCGCCCGCAAGTCTGTAAGTATTACATAAGGCGTCTTCTCTGCCTTTTCGATCGTTTTTATTGCTTCTTTAATGCCAAAAAGTTCTGCTGCCATTTTGGACAAATACTTTGGCAGTGCGAAGGCTATCAACTGGTCTTTGTATTCTATAAAAACGCCTACTCCTACCTTGCCTTTTTCATCTTTGGAGCCATCTGTTAAGATTTTTTTGCAGTCTTCATACTTATTTTCTAGTCATTTACAATGTTATTTCTACCCGTCTGCGATCCTGATTTTTTTCTTAACTTCGGTATATCTTCCACCATACTGCCTAGCTCGAATTCCCAGGGTGGTAATAGTTTGTCGAAGAAGTTTCCTTTTTCTATATCCGGAATTTCATATGCGTCGTGCATAACTGTGATCTGGTTTTGTAGTTTAAATACAGTTTCATCTTCATGGAATTTCTCCATCATCTTAAATCTGTAGCCTACTGCCAGCTCTTCCCATCTTTCTCTCAGCGGTGGTATGCCTGTGGTACACAAGAGTACCGGGATGGGCGTGGCCTTTGTAGCCCCAGCTATGATTCTCTGGGCCCTGTTCTGAATTGTTTCTAACTTTTCTAATAAGTTTCTTTTTGTGCCTTTATATATTATTGCACCATACTCTAGCCTGGCTCGTATCACTCCTTTGTATAGGGTAATTAGGGTCTTTTTGTTGCATCCCCAGCTCGTACCCGCCAATTTCTGGAGTACTCCTATTGCTCTGAGCCCTGTTTCTCTCAGGTTGTCTATATGCTGTGTAAACTTTAGGCCTTTGTCTAATGTTGCCCATAAGAGTTTTCCTGTCTTGATTATCTCTACTTCACGCCCTTTTATTTTTATTTTAACCCTTTCTTTGATCTTCCTCTTTCGGGTGATGATAAGACATTTAGTTTTTTCCATTGAGATTTCGAATCCGTTTTTATTACACCACTCTTCTGCTTCCCATGCCGCTACTGCCGTCCGTCTTATTGCGTTTTCTAGCTTTTTGTCACTCGTCCACGTTGAAATGTCATCGACGTAGAGAGAATAATTCACTCCTGTTAGATCCATGGGGAAGTCGCTTAACATTACGTTTAAGAGCCATGGACTAAGGACGGACCCTTGAGGTATTCCTCTACTCAGGAGAACATTTGATGATATTACTGCTCCTATTCTGACTTCTGGGGTTCTGTTTTTAAGCATATTTTGACTATGAGGAGTATTCTTCCCTTGATTCCCATTCCTCCAATCTTAGCAAGTAATTTGTTAATCCAGACTGAAACGAAAGCTTATTTAAGGTCCAGCATCAGCACCGCTGCTGAGTCTCCTGATTGCAATGCGTCTTGGCAATCTTCCTTCAATCTGACTAGGTTGTCTATTGTACTTTACCTGGTCTGAAACCAGTTTGCATGCTTGAAAAAAAATTAAACCTTTCGCTTCTCCAGTTTAATCTTCTCACAAGGAGCCTTTCGAAGATTTTCGCTACACATGAGGTTAGAGATATTGGTCTGTATGATTCCAATTTTTCTGGTCTTTTCCTGGTTTTAGTATTGGTATAACCAGCCCATTGGTCCAATCCCGCGGCACTTGTCCTTCTTTCAAATTTTCATTGTATAACTCTAACAGTCTGTCTTTCAAGCTTTGCGGCAGTTTGCTCGGGAGCATGTAATGGTCTAAGTCCCTGCCCTGACTTGTGCGGGGTAGATTGGCCATTACGTCCGAGAATTCCCAGTTTGAAAAGGTTTTTATAATTCAGGACATCTGCTGTTTTCGGTTACGTATTTGTTAATTTGTTCTTCTAGTTTCTGATGTTCTAGCTCTTTCTCCACAATCAAATTTTCGTTGGCTTGTGCGGTCGCGAAATGTTGTGCCATTTCTTCTGCTATTTCCACCTCTGATGGGCACTGGTTCCTCGTCGCCTTTATGTTGTATGTCAATCCTTTGCTCATCTTGCCTTTCATACATCCAATTAACCTCCAGAGTTCCTTCAAGTTCGAGTTACCCATTTTTTCTACTTTTTCTCTCCAGGATCTCCTTTTTTCGCCTCTGACTGTCCGTTTACATTGTGCTTGAGCTTTTTTATATTGCTCCCTGTTCTCTTCCGTGGGTTGATTTGTGAAATTCCTGTACTTCTGTCTCATTATTCCCATATATTTACTGCACTCTTCGTTCCACCATGGTCTTCTATTAGTTTTCCTAGTCTGTTTAGTTTTACCTCGGTCTCGTTTTGGTTTCCCTCCCTTTAGTCTTATGTGTTGTTTGCTTGTTTGGATTATTGCGTCAATAAAATTGTTGTATTTTCTTCTAAATTACCGCTTGCTGTTGTCTTCTTTATATCTATATTTCTTAACTCTTCGGCCCACGTTGCCAGTTGGCTGTAACAAAATCCCATTTACATTCAGAGCTTCTGGTGAGTGCTTTTGTATTTGTTTATTATCACTACCTGTGGGATGTGGTCGCTCAGAAGTGCTGCCCCATTTCTTACTGTTGTTTTAGTTATTAAGTCAGTCGTTGCAAAGCATAAATCTAATGTTGAATTTTGCCCATTCCCTCCTATGTAAGTTTCGGTGCCTTTTCCACTTATGAGTTTTAGATCTTTGAAGAAGGTCGAAGGCCGACCAAACCTCTGGTGGCCACATTGTACTATCCCCCAAGTACGCTTTAAATAGTCGCATAGCTCTGCAAGAAGTGGATGCTCGGTCCTCTTCTTTATACTGGCAAAAGCAGGACGTATGTGTTCCGCAGGCAGGAACTGAAGCGCTAATAACCTCCTAAAGAAAATCATCTTTATTGTACATTTCGTGATAATTGCTATATGTCGACCTACCGGCAAAAGTTGTTAATCTTTTCGTCTGCTCTGTAGTGGCTTTGGAGCCCAATGCCTTGTATCTTTCGGTATAAAGCCTGACTCCAATGGAAGGCACATCCATGTAAGGCTACATTCGGCAAAATAACCTTTGATAACCTAAATAAGCTATTGTCACGTAATAAAAGTGGGCGACACAAGTTTTGGTAGCGGTAACTCGTGTATTACATCTCGACCATTACTCAGCTACTGACTGCCCCCGAACTGACCACTTGCTTAAGGCAAGGTGGCCGTATTTAAAAGCCGCCGTCAGGCACTGGGAGCTGCATAGCTTGCAGAAACCCAGGCCGACAGCGGGAAAGGATGTCATGTATGCCACGGGTCAGCACAGGATTTCCCGTGCTGACCCTTACATTCACTGTTTCTACACGTGGGCTAAATCCCCACGTCACACTATGATGTTCGCAATCAAACTATGGTTAAACAGTTAAACTGCATGTATATGTTCAGGACTTGACGCGCCGTGGCCTGTCTAGATTTCGCGGAATAGAAAGTTTGTGGAAAGCTTATCCGGTTTGTATTTGAAAGGGTGTCCCCCTGTGGGATTACTACACTTGCAGTGAAAACGGTAAATTGCAATTTCCAGGATTGAGAAAAATTTCTTAAGTTTTAGAAGAGGGTATTGACGTCCTTTTATTACAAGTTTTGGTATTATTTGCTTAAAAGAAGGCAAATTATCTTCATATATACATGTGCAAATACAACGGACCTTGAAGTACGGCTACTTTACATGAAAAAATAATTGCAAGGAAAACAAGCTAGAAAAATAGGGATTCATTGAATAACTATATCAGAAATATTGTATTGATGGTCCATAGACATGTAGGGGAGACCGGGGCACCTTGGACTGGGGGTAGGTTGGACAATTTTAGATATCTGATCCATGTTTTGAAATAAAAATCCAATAAATTCACGTAATGTTCGTTTTACACAAACACAGCAGCTGAGAAAGAATGAGTGTGCTCGTCAAGTTCTACTAAAAGTTATCGTTGTTTGCTTTTTCCGCTGTGTTTCCCAAACTTTTGGGAACAGATTATTTCTTTTAAGAGCGGACTTTGGTAAGCTATCTAAGTAGAACTTTTTATGAACATACGTGACTCTTTTGCCTTTAAAACAAGACCAAGTTTGATAACTTTACGTAAGCGGTTAATTACATGTCACCGTTTTTGTTCAGTGACCGTCGCCGGGGCAGGTCGGGCAGAAAAAAATGGGGCATGTCGGACAATGGGATCAAGCATGGGTGAAAATTTTTCGATTTCGGGTCGAATTTTTTTTAGACTAGCATGATCCTTATTGTTAGCATGATTCTTACACTCTTTTGAGGAGCGAAAAATAAGATGCTCCATGCCCCGGTTGCTTGCAATAGCGTTTCATGGCCTCCGTAAATTGCTTGTGATTGAATGGCATTTTATAATAAACCAGTGCTTCGTTTAGTTATTTTTTTACGTCACGCTTTTTTTCGGTCTACATGATTAGGGTTGTTGGCAAAACGAAAAATTTTTGCAAAACGTGAAGGAATTCCATCATTGCCCAAGGTACCCCACAGTCATGCCCATCCTACCCCATGGTTGGGGCACTTGGTCAATTTGACCGGCTCTGGTAGAAATTAAATTTTAAAAATAATGGCTTGAGTTAACTCGCCAAAAAAATCACACGATAACTAGGACGGCAATGCTACTTTAAAGCACCAAAATTATTTTTGCATCGTTAATAAAACGTCTTCTGGGCACTCGAGACCAAAAAAGTGACCGACGTGCCCCAGTCTCCCCTACATTCACATATGACACACGAACAAGTTTTCATGAGAGCATATACATGACCTAATGTATAGGGTCTCTTCATAACCCTATACAACCCTTGTGATTGAAATACTGACCACGATTTTTTAAAACCGAATCGTCAGAAATATAGAGAGTGGCAATAGGCGCGAGCCTACGTCGGATACTCATTTAAAAAAAAACTATGCAAACGCATCGGAGGATAACGCGAAAACGTCAAGTCACAATTGAAGCGTAATTTAACATTTATTATAATTCTTTTATGTATTGAATATGGGTGCATACAAGTGTCAATTTAATAGTACGAAATTATTCAGTCAAAAGAAAGCACATTGAGATTTTTTACACGCTGGTTGCTTGTTTTCGTATCGAGCGCCACGACCAGGGCAGCGCGCGGTGATTGAAACTGCCAATAGCATTCAAAAGCAAAAACCAAACCTTGTAGAATTGCCAGGAATGGCATGTTACAAGTTGTTCTTCTCTATTAGTAGATGGCATTGATGTGTTACAAGTAGTTACCATAGTGATACAAGTTGGTACATCTTAGGGAAAGCTGGTAAAAGTTGGGCTGTTACAATTGTTTTCTGTTAGAAGTTATCTCCTACCCGTTGTGGCTTAATAACCGATTTGCCAGGTCAGGAAAAAACCTCTGAGCCAGCAGCCATCTAGTGTCAGCTTGCAAACTCACAGGCGGGCAGGCCTGTTCCACGAGTGGGAATTGCACGTTGGGTTTGTTAACGAGGAAAAAACGCCGTAGACCATAATACGTTGAAAAGTCGAAGTGGTTCGCCCTAAAAATTTGCAATTAAATTTAATGTCAGTGAAAGTTTGTTTAGAAGAGCCTTGTGTTACAATGTACAGCAGAAGGCAATAAAAGGGCGGGGAATATAGCGCTGTCCCCAGCTGGTTTTTCCCTCTACTGTACATAGGGTTTTTTTAATACTTTTTTTACTTTTTCATACTAGTAATAATACAAATGCTAATATTAAGATGAAGAAGAAGAAGACAGTACAACCCACTTAACTGACTATCGGTTATTTGAGTAAACCGCATAATGGACGAAAAAGTTGATGGTACCGTTAGAACTAACGTTTCCTGCAATGTAAACCTTACATTCTTCATTGAGTCATGGATCATTGAATAAAAGCTCTTCATTGCAAAACTATTCAAAACCCCGCTGTGTATCTTACAATGCTAAATAACATGATTCCTTTGAAGACGGATTTGGCAGAAACCTTTCCGACCAAATGAAGCCGCAAAATAATCTAAAAGAGTGGGGGATAGAAGTAAAGGAAAGGGTGAGGAAAAGGTAGGTTTGGGATAGGCGAGTTTGACTTAACTACTACACGGGATTGCGTCGGAAATAATGTATTTTGGATTCACATCAATCAAACAGGACACTAGGGCACAGTAAAGGTTTGGTCTTAAAATAGGTTGCACTGGGTCGACTACACAAATTGGACTGCCCTGATTGTCTCTACTTTGGGAGCGGGCTTAACAGTTTAGGGACGGTTGGACGGTTGGACGGATGCAATAGGAGCAGAGTGTAGGATTTCTGTCTGCGAGAACGGTGAACTACGCTGAGCTGACTAACTAACTGCTAAACGGTTAACAAGGATAACATATTGGGACGAACCCATTACAAATGAACGGCGACACTGGCGCAATTGGGTGTACGGTTGCGTCTGGGGGATCTTGGAATTCTGCTGACGGGCGTGGGAACGGTGATTTGTTAACAGAAAGGGGTGACTCAAGTAGCACAAGTACGTCGAAGAGACGTTCCTTTGTGACGCAATGACGTCGGCGAGTGACGTTTCGGTGACGTTGTTCCGACAGCCAATTGTCAAGCGATATCGACGTCGACATTTGACGTTAAGACGACGTCCAAAATTTACGTCACGGGAACGTCCAAAACTTACATTATGACGACGTAAAAAATGAACGTTACGATGACGTTTACATACGACTTCATGGTGACGTTTCTTCACGACGTCAGGCTCCGACGTCCAAGTGACGTAGAAATGCGACGTGTAATTAACGTCTCATGGCGACTTGAAAACAAAGTCTTATTTCGATGGTGAAAGTACTTATTATAAATAAAAAAACGGGATTTTTTCGAAATATTTATTTCAGACTACCAATTACTAATCATTACAGAAACAAGGGAGTGTATATAAAACGAAGGAATGGAAAAGAGCAAAAAAATATATTCAATAAATAATTAGATTCTTTCAACCAAAAAAATATGATACTCTACACTACTCTTCCCCAGAATCACTCTCTTCAGCCGGTTCTACTTTTGCTTTTTTTGGTGCGTGCTTTAAGAACAAACACGATTCAAGTTTGAACGTCTGTTTATCTATGTCGGGATATCTTCCTTGGTTCAGTCCCCCTGTAAAGAAATGAAATCAGTAATACTCTTAACGTATGAAATCATCAAAACTTACTCAACATCAGTTTTACGATAATTGATGATTTCACTACCGGCTTCGTGTTGGTACGACCGCTATGCTTCCTACCCTCCCAATTAAAATGTCGCTAAACATTATCGGTAGCAATTGCGAGCCACGCGTTCTTGACTGCATCCTTTTATTCTTGCCGCCGATGCTAGCAATAAAGCAGACCTAAAAGGAAAATCAGTTTAATTTTATTTCACATTAGAATACTTTGGAAACATACAAAGTTTTTCCCAAGTAGCACACTTTGGTCGAAAAGTGGTCGAAGCGACGTCGGCGATGTCGAAAGTTCTCGTAATTTTTTTACGTCGAACTGGCCTACCAATTGGATGTCAAGCCGGCGTCGCACGGACGTTAAACGTAATTTCCCAGTGTAACGACGCCTTGACGCCTGGGTAACGTTAAGAAGAGCCTTTCGAATAAATTTAAATGTTCTTTGACTAAACATACTAAAATTTGTGTGAACTTAATTTTTGTAAACTGAGGACAATGACTTTCTTTCGGAAATTAACAGAAAATTTTCTAGGTAAAATGTAATTTTTGTTTGTTTTTTATAAGATTTATTAAATTTCACTTCAGTGCAAAAACATTTAACACAAATTTTTAAGTTTTACTTAAAATTTAAGGAAACTTAGATCAAGAAATTTCTCGATTGATGTATTTTTCTCGCATATTTCATCGTACTGTTTGTGTTTTATTTATAGTGAATTCGTTGCATTCATTAGATATGCAATTGATAACACATAACATTTGATAAAACATATATCGGGTCGTCGTTGGGTGACGTCCCCGGTTTGTCATCTTTCAAGGTCGGTAGCCCTTGACAATTGGATGTCGACCAATAGGCATATCGTCGCTCGGCGACGTAACTTGGTCAAAAGGAACGACCCATCGACCAAAGTGTGCTACTTGGGTTCTGGAGTTTTGTATCCTCCAGACGGCGTTCAAGCTCTTTGAGATCATCTGGCGTGTTAACAGGAGAATGTTCGAAGACGTTTTCCGCTTGCCGTTGGTATGCGAGCCTCTTCAATAACTTGTCCTGCTGCTCCAGTTTGTACATTATTGCATTCAAAGAGACGAATAGTCTCCTAAAGGCAGAACTGTTATCTGAAAATTAAAACAAATAAATTCCGTAATGATAAAGGAAACTCAGTAATGGTAATGTAAAGGAAGTACCGGAAAAACTATGCTCGGCGCATGTCGTTTTCACAACACTCTGTGGTGTACGAGGTAATTGCTCGTCGTCATTGACGTTAATGACGTATGGTAATGGACGTTTAATTCTTACCTTCACTTTCACTCATGAAAGATCCTTGTAGGATGGGATCTGTAGTATTTGAAGGCTCACTTTGGACAAAACTATTAGTCGATGAACCTGCATTCGCTGAAGAAAGTTCTGTAAATAAAGAGAATGAATATTTCACATTGCGAAGTTTCATTGCTACTACCTGAATTAACTATTGCCGCAGAAACTGGTCCAGAATCTTCTACCTAGCTAGGTGTATAGGTCAATCTGGAAAACATAATGCGTTTGCCTTTGCCAGTTTCAGTGCGCTCTGCTGCGGCTAAATAAGTTTCTGTTTCAAAGAAATTGAAATTAATTTATCTTACAACAATTCTGGTAAATTACCGTGAGTTGAAACCCGGTCGAACTCGTAATTGGGCCAATGGAACTGTGGCTGTTCGTTGGTAATAATAGAATGCTCAAGTTTTTGCTCTTGAAACTTGGGGTAGTAGCACCTACTCCCGTAAACCCAATTTTCTGGCACTACTACGGGGCCGCTCTTTTTTCCGCAACCAACCAACTGCACCACTTTAAAAGCCATTATCTAAAAACATAGTTATGAATGGTAATGCATGAAGAGATGAAGATTACTTTGTTGAGGAGGAAAACCGTAGAGTAATCACCAGAAACGACTGAGCGAGTACTTTACTAGTTAACGAGTGTTGAAATTGCCACCAAAGCGTTGCCAAAGAAAGTCCAAGTTCTGTGTTCAAGTATTTTTTCCTTGTAATCAATTTCACGTACTTTTCATAATTTTCTTAGAAAAGCCTTTCCATTTAGAAGTTTCTCCCGGCTTTAAAACAATGATGGAAAATGTAAAATTAAAAGGGATAATTGCATTAACTGTAAGAGCTCAGTTTGTTTTATACACTTTCTGATTTCAGTGGCCCTTAAAAGGACCGTGTGTTTAAGCTGATAAGTAGCTCTCCGTTCTATTGTCAGCTCCTCCCCGCTTCATCACATTGAGATCTCTTCGCAAGGCGCGATGTCCATCAGGTTAAGAGGCTTCTCCTCTTCGCTAGGCTCCGTTTCTACTAAGGAAAAGCAGGCATAAATTCGTGCGAAAGTGGAGAGACAATCCACGAACCCTCTCGTCCAAAAAAAAGGAAGTTTGAACCCTTTCCATTTAACACTTTCTATTGGGTAGCATTTTAAATTATCAGATAAATCACTAACTAGTATAATATCGATGCTCATGGAGAGAACAGGGAACTCAAAGCAATCGGCATACGAAGTAAAATTCCTCCCAATAATAAAGATTCTGCCATCACGTTGTTGTACAATGTTTTCTACGCAAAGAACTGACGTGTCTCTCAAAAACACAACATTGTTGGGTTCCTTTCGGTTCAACTGAAAGAGCTCGCAAATAACCCTCGCATACTGATTTCCCTGAATGCCTGGTGGCCACAAAAGACCACTGTAATGCATTTGCGAAAGGACTGGATTTTTAATTGAATCGCGGCTCTCAAGCTCATGCAATCGCTTGACTTGCTCAAGCATCGACTTTTAAGTTTTCACTAAATTTTTTACCACCTGTAAATAGTTCTCGGCCCAGTAGCCACTCCAAATAGGAATGGGCCCGAAGTTTTCCACGTCATCAGCAAGATGAATCAGCCCGTGAACGTCATACGACATAATGTGTCTGCCGTAAAGTACTGAAGATTCTTCTATGAATTGTTTAAGTAAATCTCGACAAAAAGCGAACGTGCCTGGCATACGGCTTTTCTCGTTACGCGAAAGTAGTTTAATACCGACAAAAAACGACAGCAAATTTCGATAGAGGTTCTCCGGTATGACATCTCTAAAGACAGCCACAGCTATGTAATCTCTAAACATCCTAAACTCTGTGGCTTTCCAGCGTTTCAATTCGTCTAGCCCTCTTGGTTTTCTTGAAAATTCTGATGGAACATGAGCTTCTACAAACTATAAACGAGTCGAGACTTCATCTACTGCTCTTTTAGAAAGGTTACCTGGACTTCTAATGTCTCGTGTCAAAAAACAAAGCAGTCTTTTCGTAATACCCAAATATAACAAGTGAAGAGACTCACGCGGGAAACCTAAAACCATGTCTGTAGTTAAGCCTTCTACTACATTAAAGTCACGAATGTGATGGGGTTTACTTTGGTCTGTCTCGAAACGCGCACGGAACGACGCATCTGTTCTTTTTCTGCGTTAAGATCCTGAAGGATAACCCTACCATTAACTGCCCCCTCGTTTACGTATACTCCTGTTGTAATGCACTTCTGACATAACGAATAGCCGGCATGTGACGTTACTCCTTTAACAAGAGCAGACGCTGGAGCCGTCACATATAAAAGCTTGGACTTTTACCGCTACTTTTAAACCATCAAAGTTTAAACAATTGCTTTCCAAAAGACATGCTTCCTCAACAATTTTTTTCAAAAAATCATTGAAGTTACTAGGCTTTCCCTTTCCTGAGTATAAGCCACACATAAAAGGTTTTGTCAAAGGTAAATTGAAAATTCTAATTAAAATGGGCCAAAAACATAGACCTGAGCTTTTTGCCATCGGTAGGCCGTCCAAGTTCACGTGAAGGAGAAGAGTATCAGGAATGTCACAAGCTGGAAGTATCCTCAACAGAGCTGCTACGTGCACTAGATATTAATAAGAACAAATTTACTGCCAACATTGATTCGAAATTGACAGAACCATTATTGAGAAACCATCCCCCGAATTCCCTGTTATTCGTCCATAAGAGGGGTGTGTATACCGGGGCCTTAAATCTCTCAAATATTGTCTAATTAAAGCTGAAACGCCTTAAGGTGAGCTTTCACGGCGTAGTTCATTGATGGCTATGGGTGTTGGCAATCATCGCTATGGCGCTGGTGTTGACAGGCGTCAGACTTGGTAAACGCATTTATTGTTGGCAATCGACTCGTACCCTTGTTATATAAGTGTACATATATGTATGTTTGGCAGCATAGTTTATATTTCTATTATAATTTTAAACTTAATTTTATACTGTACTTTATATTATATGCATTATTTCGTGTCATAGTTTAATATTCATATATGTTTTCGAAGAGTTTTCTCATCCGCTGAATAGATGGCAACAATGAAAAAGAGCGCGAGCGCGCTCTTTTTTAGAAATATGAGCGAATGTGCGAGCGCGCTCGCGACAAAAAGCAAAGAGCGCGAGCGCGCTCGCAAAAAAAAGAGCGCTTAGCAGCTCTGCTAATTTTAAATCAATCATCACGAATCTCTTGAGCCGCCAAGGTCTCGCGACGACCCACAGTGCGCGTTCGCGGATGTGACTCGGGCGGATCAGGTCCTGGGTGTCATGTGCGTGGCGTTCCTGTCCACCCTGTTGGCCCGCTCGGGTTAGTAGCGTCCATCCACATGGACGTAGAGGAAACACCGTGCCGCGATGAGACGCGCTCGCGTTTTCCCCGTCCACGTGACGACATTCCGCCACTTGGAGGATTCCCCTTTCCGTGCACGACGCTCGAGTCTTGGCGTCATGTGTCTATCCAGTTCGGGGTCACGTGGTGAAAGCGACCTAGCCGGGGCGGTTTTTTGCGTTCATCATAGCCTCCCATCCTTCCTCTCACCCGCAGGGCTCTACTACTATAGTGTATCACTCCTTTTCCTGGGCTGTCTTCTTTTCCTCTCCTCGAACTCATTGCGACCGAGGGAAAAACCCGAAAAGAGGAGACTCGACGTGAAGACTCTCATGTTATCATATCTTTAGATGTGGGGAAAATGGAAGTAGGCAACCTCGAAAGGGACGGGCTTGAGCCTGGTACACCCGCTCCATAAGGGAAAGGATTTTTGTCATCTCTGTATACTCTGTAGCCCCGACAGGGTAGGACTCACTTGGAAATCTTTCGGCACTGCTGGGCAGGTTTAGGGCACCACAGTAAGTGGTATACGGTCAATACGTTCATGACATGATAACCATACCTCAAAACTGCTAGAGCGCAATATCTAAAGTAAGAATTCGCAGAAGTTTTGGTTTGATTCGTAACTAACGACCTCGACCTGCCAAGTCACTTGTCCGATAGCGAGTTCCAACCGTTCCACTGGTGCGATATTTTTTGCAATTAGTGAGTTTTCTGTGTTAATCCCCGGCAACTCTCCTTACCAGTTTAACCGTACTTCTAGCACTCAACTGACTCAACCGAGCTGGCCACGAATAAGTTCAAAGCAGTAACAAAATTCAGCCTCGGCCATGCTAGATGGTGAGTTCCGTTGATGCACCAGTGCAGTCTTTTTGCACCTAGTAAATGCTACTGTGTACTTCTGGGAATTCGTACCAGTGTAACTACACGGATTGCGACTCACTGACAAGCTGAGCAAGAAAAAGTGCAACAAGATGCGAGATCCAGCCTGGACCTTGCTTTTATTGAATGTGATCAATTGTTACACTGAGTATTCCGTGAGCGTTCTGCTGGGTGACCTACAAGGCTAGGATCATGAGTCATCACAGTTCCAGGGCAGAAAGTCAGTTCGCACTAAAACCAAACAAGCGCTGCGGCGAATTCGCTGTGAGTGTAGGGCTGGCAAACTGAACGGCTCAGGCCGAGCCGAGCTTAGCTGAGCTCGGCTCCGCTCGGCTTGTATAGACCTGCTCACAGGCTCAGCTTGGCTCACTTCAACCTCGCTAACAGATCAGCTTGTTCAATTAATTTGACAGGCTTGAATTCGACTTAATGTAGCACACGGCACGATTAATAAAAGAAGAGAAATGAGGCGAAAGAAGAGAAGGGAGGTACAGGGTGAATAAAGAAAAGAAGTGTAGAGGAGAAGGTTTAATCGTGGCCGCTGCGTTAAATTTGGCCAAACGTATTTTTAGCTCTGTTACGTACTATTATTTACTGTCATATTAAGGAAACTATTCTCCTAACTGCTCTTGCATTTATGTTAAGTTGGCGTGAATTCTGTTTTGTGGTTGTTGATTTATTTAATTGTAAATACTACGCGCCTGCTAGACATTTTAAGCGGTATGCATAAAAAGCCATTTTTGGAAAAAAGTACGCAAGTTAATCATATTTTATACAGTCAGAAGTTTAGTTTAAGTACAGGCTTTATAATACAAAACCTGAACAGTATTTATAAGATAAGTTCAAACTCTTAAAAAATAATGAGTCGTTAAATTTGGCCTAGGCAACGTGGTTTAATTTTCGCCCACTACCCTCAGTGTGCTTCTCGCGAAGAAACGGCCCACTGTCACAGCGGTCGCGCCAGTGGTCTTTTGAATGTTTTTGTCGAATTTATATGTGACTGCTATGTATTGGGTCATTCACTGGGTCCGGACACCACTTCAACCACTTTCGAATTCAAACAGCCCTAGTTTTTCTCTTGAGTGCACACGCGCACTTTTAACTCACGAGCTAGTGAGAGGGGTCCCTCAGTTACATTTAAACTAAAGTTTGGTACTTCTTAACTTGAATTCGAAGTTTTTATTCGACGCTGAAAGATGACCGATCTAGTTGGAAATTATCGCCATTATATGCGTTACAATTTCCAGGAATGTCTCTGCGGTTCGGAAACTACTAAAAAAATTTGTGCAGTTTATGGCCCGGATGCCGTAAAAGAATCCGTGGTTAGGAAACTGTAACGGGGATGATTTTATTGGTAAACCAGGGCTACATACTAACAGAAGAGAAGGGGTTACTAGAAAAAGTGAACTAAGCGAAGGTAGGCCTAACCTCCAAAGAGGAACGACCATCCCAGACTGTGCCGATTCTATTGAGCTAGTTGAGCATTATAACTGAAAGCTTCTAAATGGCAAGAACTTACCCAGGGGTGCTAGGGAATTTTAGACCCCCATCCAGCGAATTCTGTTTTATCATGTGGAGCATGCCCAAATTATAAACTCAAAATGAAAACTAGGCTCATTTTGGCGCTCTTAGATAAGTTTGGTTTAGAAAAATGTTTCGTATGCACATGCAGGGCCGTAGCCAGAATTTGGTAGGGGAGGGGCACGGGATGGGCGTATGCATTTTTGTCGACATTTGCGCACTCTCCTATGTTCACCATTATTCAAAAATCTGGGTGGGTTAAAAAACCCTAAACCCCCTGGCTACGAGGGTGCACACATGAGTAGGGGAGAATAGGGCTCGTTCGGACATGGGGCGTACAGGGTTGCTCGACTAATCCAGCGACGCAGACAAGTAACTTTTGTAATACAAATTTTGTAGGAACTTATAATACAGATGGTTCTTGTGGATAAAGAATAGTTAGTCCCATCACAGCGTCTTTGTGAATATCCCACGCGTAATTAAATATTCCCCATTTCATGTTAGTTGTGGTTTTAACCGTACAGTTATCCATTTTATTTATTCAAGATGACTCTTAAACAAGTTGACAGAATGTAATAAATTAACAGTTAAAATTCTAAATCTTCGTTTGTTATGCGAGTTTTTCATTTTCTAAGATGAAAATGGTTCCAGGGCAATTTCGGACAGTGTTAATGGGCTCCATCCAGCAGATAACTAACGTGCCCGTTTGAAAAAAATTAATGGCTTCTGTTTCTGAGCTTGTGGATTTTGAAGTCTTCTTTGACTGTCTGTACACTTTTCTAGTAACAGTGATGGTAAGAAATCGCCGAAAAAAGAGGATCTTCACAGTATCTTATGAGAACGTGCAGGAAGCAGCGAAGGAAGTGCTTCAAGAAACATACCAATGCGCGAAACAGTGAAATATGTCGAATTCTCAAATTAACTTCAATAGAAAATGTTAACCATGCAGAAAAGATGGTAAGTAAAGAGTAGAGAAAGGAACCGGGACATCTTTGAAGTTGCAAACGCAAATGAAATATAAAAGAAAGATTAGTAACGTGAAAGACATTTGCTAAACAAGAAATTAAGCTGGCTAAATATCTCCAAGTCTGCTTCGAGCTGCAGTACGGTTGAACACCTGTCCAGAAAAATTGCATAAGACTACATAAAGATGCTTCGACAAGTATTGTATCTATACTTCCAGACAACTCGCAAAGAGACAATGTGGCAGGACAATTTTGGCAGTGCAAATTTTTCCGAATTGTATGACAACTTATATGCCACATTTACAAAGTAGAGCTCAAGGTAAAAAAGAGTACGGAACCGCGACGAAACTGAGGTCCTCACAATTTAAACAACCCAGGACTCGCAGCTTCGATAGGGACATAGAAGGTGGACCACTGTTCCACGCCAAAATGAGGATTGGTCACCCTCGGCTGTTATATGAATGCTACCGGATACTTTTCCTCAGTTTTTAACTTTCTACTTGCGTATTGCAAAATTAAGTTTTCCTTGAAATTTGCTACTAAAAATTAGTTTGGTGCGAACGTGCTCCACGCCCATCAGAAGCACCTTCGGCTAAAATCTGAGCTTGTAAATAATGAGCATATCACCGACTCCTAAATTTCGAATACAAAAATAAGATCAAAGGGGGGGGGGGAGGGGTAACAAAAAAAATCCGCACCGGGTACCATCTGACCTTGCTACGCCACTGATTTATACCAGACTTTTGCCGATTTGAAATTGTGGTGGATTTAAGTCCGATTTAAGACTATTTTTACGAAACGAAGGCTTGGGAATGTGTGAGAAGCTCTTTTTGCACTGATTTGACCTTGAACTTGATTTAAGCACCGGCCGTTTGCAATGATTGGGAAAGGGCTTAAATAGAAAGCGGATGTTTCTAGGCGGATTTTAAAGCTCTTTTTTGGAATACTCGTCAGGAGAAAATTACATCCTTCTAATTATTTTCCCTTTACAGTAACGCACAAAAAAGATTATGAAACTGTACGCTGTTTTCTCTATCTGATGTTAACTTTTCTTTACAGCGTTTCAAGGAATTTTTCGTACTTACGGCGTAGCAGTTAATGACAAATTGAGTGAGAAATTCGGCCTAAGTACAATGTAAATTGTTTTTTTTGTAAGAAACAGATAAAATTTGGTCTTTGCAAAATATGGAGGGGCCCTGCGTATACAAATATTTCTCCTTAGTTAAAGGGCTATAGTCTTAGTGACACAACTTTCAAAGTTAAATGCTATACCTGTTCTGAAACGTATTCTGCGTATTTTAAGATGGAATAGATTGTATACTTAAATGTGCAGTTATGCTATTTATTCGTACGTTTGTATTGAAGTAATATGTTACGTTTGATGGATTGGGCGCATTTATTCTGCTTAGGTATGTTTGTATGGAAATAATAAATGGCACGGCTTGACAAGACTTGGTAAAATCACCTAAAAGAATTTGAGATTGATTTAAGCTCTTTTTTTCCTGATTTGCTTTGGATTTGGATTTTTGTGTCTCGCAGAACTTAGGTCTTGATTTGGATTTGGATTTGTCAAAAGAAAATCTAATGGTCTTGGATTTTGTTAAAGTTCATTTTTTGGGCTTAGGCACAAGTCTGATTTATACTGAGGTAGCGAGGTCACGGACAGTGTGAATAACCAGTGAAGCCGTTCTAAGGAATATTGTTCACTTAAGCAAACTATCCCCAAAAGATAAGCTGCGCGATAAAGGCACCCAAGACCGTAGTCTTGGCACGAGTTGCTTTCGCCTCGCTCTGTTAGGCCTGTGGACAACATGTATCGCGGGGCTGAAGGTCCGTGACGCAAACAGATTATTTCACTGTTACATTACTTCCTTCGTTAGAAAAGATGCGTCCCCGCATCTGGGTAACATAAGCTTTGTGCGGTAGCTTAGGGGAACAAGGTGAATAGCACTTGACATACAATTTGGAAAATTTGTGAACAGTTCGTGAAAGTGGATACTTTATCATTTTCTATACACAATATGCACTTTAACAATATTGCACTAAGCGAAAAGCTTCCAAAATGCTTCTTTTTTCCAACGCTTGCTGCTTCGGTATTGGCTTCTTTGCCACGAAATCAAATGCCTCTTGCGGGCTACCACATAGTCGCTGCCTCTTCTGGGCTTCCAACTGCGCCATGTCTTGCAATTTCCAAACTAACAATATACGCCTATCAGGAACATATAACGAGCTCAGGTTCTTTTCGTGAAATCCTGGTCTTCTAAGTCCGAGGCTACAAAATGTCATCCGCTCCGTTCAGTACCTCTTGGGGTTGAACTTGGCAGTAGTGTTGCTCTACTGTACGCGGGATATTTTTTTAGTATGGCTCCCGGGTTGCAAAAACTTACCTGATGTAACTACATGTTACACAGACCAATGCGAAAGGCTAGGCCTAGGAGCAAGTGCAATTGTAAAAAGTTAAAATTTCCACACAAAAAGAACAGAAAAGTTAGGCTTTTAAAAGTTAGGGGATCTCCTCAGAACAATGATTCGGAGGGTATTTGCCAGTAACTAAACGCTAGTGATGGCTGAAAATATTTTAGGAGTTAAAGAGAAAAATGCTTTTCTTTACCGTAAACTACTGTGTCAAAACGACAACATAGGAGTGGGGACGCGTGAATTTGGTTTAGGGTCTCTTCGGAGATGGTTCGGAACCGCTGCCGCCAGTGTAACGGGGATGATTTTATTGGTAAACCAGGTACATACTAACAAGAGGGGAAGAGGTTGCTAGTTAAGGCGAACTAAGCCAAGGTAGGCCTACCCTCCAAAAAGGAACGACCATCCCAGACTGAGCCGATCGTGTGTAGTTGAGAACGGTATTTATACTGAGGTAGCGAGGTCACGGACAGGGTGAATAACCAGTGAAGCCCTTCTAAGGAATATTGTTCACTTAAGCAAACTAACCCCAATAGATAAGCTGCGCGATAAAGGCACCCAAGACCGTAGTCTTGGCACGAGGTGCTTTCGCCTCACTCTTTTAGGCCTGTGGGCAACGTGTATCGCACGGCTGAAGGTCCGTGACACAAACAGATTATTTCACTGTTACAAAACGGTTTCCGCTGTTTTGAAGTGGAAATATTTTTGTCAAGGTGGTGACCGACCGAGTCTCCATTAAGAGGCCAATCCGGAGCAAATAACGACTTTGATGGAAACAAACCCACTTCTAACAATTCAGGAGATACAGGAGATTGTTGATTTATCACAATAAAGCTTTGTGAATCACCCGAAATCCGCTGACTACGTGTAAAGTGCAAACGCGCGGCTCCCACATGATCTCAGCGACAGGACTTGGAGCAGCGCGTGAAGGCGTGCAACTTATTGCTGAATAAAAATAAGGAGCGTCCTTTTTTGAGGAAGATGATTATCGGAAGTTGAATACGGATGGTCTACAATAACACTACAAGAAACAAATCTTGAGGATTAACGGACAGACGTTCACAAACCGTCCCTAAAACTAGGGTCCACCGGAAAGAATGTGAATCTGTACATCTGGTGGAATGTTAAGGGATTCTTTTGATATAAGCTATTCCTAGAAGGAAAATCATCAATGCCGACAAATCCTGCGAGGAATTGGAACATTTGAAAGATGCTGTTGCTCAAAAGAGTCCTGAATTAGTCAACAGAAGACGTTAACCTTTCACTACGACAACGCCCGGCGACACACATCTTCACGGACCTTACAAAAACTGTTGAAATTTTCCTGGGATGTTCTAACAGCACTCTCTTTACAGTCCTGACATTACTCTATTAGACTACGGTCTTTCCCGCTCTCTTAAAAATTCTCTTCAAGCAAAAAAAAATCGCAAATCTGGAGGCCATATAAAAGCACCTCGATCAGTTTTTGCACAAAAATAGAAGATGTTCTTGGACAAGGGAATCTTTGATCTATCCAATCGTAGGGCTAAAGGGATCAAACAAAATTGTCGAAATATTTTTGGATAAAAAAGTTACATAAAGAGAAATTCGTTTTCAAATTATCGCTAAAAAGGTGTCCGGACCCACTGAATGACAATATATATATTTATATATTGTCATATATATATATATATATATATATATGAAAACGTGTGATTTTATATTACTGCTATTTATCCAATTGCAATATCTTTTTTATGTTTTACCCTTTTACAATGATTTTGTGTTTGAGAATAAACTTTTTCGGTTGGACTGTCTAGAAATGTGAAATCTTCCGCTTCTGAGCTTAAAGGGCAATGGACACCAAAAACATAAATAGAGATTTTGATGGATTATTATAATACACATTCATCTGAGAATGAAGAATTTTGCTTCGATTTTTTCTGACCAGCCGTTCTGGAGACATTTATTTCCAAAGTTTGGGCCTTTTCCCGCCATGAGAAGCGTGACGTCACGGGGGTGAAAATTTGAATTTCATGAACAACGGACGCCGAAAACGCATATAGAGTTTTTGATGGATTATTATAATAATCATTATTCTAAAAATAAAAAAGTTTGTTACAGTTTTGTCTAATCACCAGTTCTGGAGATATTTATTTCCAAAGATTTGGCCTTTTCCCGCCCTTGAGTATCGTTACGTCACGGGGATGAAAATTTGAATTTCAGATTTCTTATTTCCTAAATATCTTCGTTATTATTTCGCACCTGGGAAAAAGAAACTTATATCCTGAAACTAGATTTCTTGCTCTTTTTTTATAAAACAAAGTTGTTTTTATGTGTCTATTGGCCCTTTAAGCGATAAGCTCTATGAGTACCTAACGAAAGCATGCAAAATTACTTTTAATTTATTGTTTCCCTTTTTTAACTCGGTTGTTGAATGCGCTAGTAGCCCTTTTCTCAGGTAGGCCAAATTTAGACCACATTTTCAAAGTGCCGATTTTGACGAGGTTCGGGAAAATGTCAATAAATAAAATTATACGGCGACTTTCGAAGACTCCATTACTCAGAAAATGTAGCTAGCATACTTGGGCATCTACTGCATCTAATGTAGCTAGCATACTTGGGCATTTACTATTTTGTTGGTTGTTCGTTGTAACCTAGAAGTTTTGACGATTTGACGTGGTTAAGCTAAACAGCATTCCGAGTAGAAAAATTCTCGAAACAAGATAAAAATTGAAAAAATTGGAAACTGAAAGTCGAATTTTCGGAAAATTAAAAAATATATGTACCGGCTCAAAGCTCGGCTCGGCTCGGGGGTAATCGGCTTGGCTCAGCTCATGGGTACCGGCTCAAGGCTCAGGTCAGCTCAGTGGTGCCGGCTCAAGGCTCGGCTCAGCTAAAGGGTACTGGCTCAAGGCTCGGCTCGGCTGGTAAAGTTAATGAGCCGAGCCGTTGCCAGTCCTGTGTGAGTGCAACGATTCTTTAAATTCAACCAAAGCACGGCAGAGGCTGATTTTTTTCCAATTTTCCATGCGCAGCTTGTCAGTGGAACGCGCTCTGCTTTGTTCCACTGGAACAAGAGATGAACGCAGTAGTACACACCAAGTACAAAAAGCATAGCACCAGTGCAGCCAGTGGAAATCGCTGTTACAGAATAGGCCTACTGCAGGGGAGTGGCGAAGTGTTCGGAATTTTTTTTTTCTTTATGTACCGTTCATGGGCCGAGCGCTGATACATTTATTATGTCATACCTAACGAAGCACAGTTGTATAAAACTATGGAAATAAAGCCAGTTTATGTTAAAGTGGGTAGTATAATACCATTAAGTTAGGTTTCAATAAAATGTGCAAACGGACACTTGGCCGTTTGGTATGCCAACTGGCTGTTTCATAATCTCTTCGTTCTGAACAGGCCGCTTACCACATTGCAGATTTATCTGTACCCGGACATTTCTTAGGTTCTCTTTCATCAGATGGCGTACAAGGCTTGTTTGTAAATTGTACGACTTGTCTGTGTGTAAAAAGTGTATCACGTTGTGACAAAAGTTGACAAGACACTAAAAGCTGCCTTTTGCGGATGAAACTGTCCAAGCATATGCTGCGACCTAGCGGAAACTAACGTCTAGACCTAAGGTAGCAAAAAGGTATGGTTTCAGGATACGGCAAAGCGAGCTCTCTTGCCTGCCTTTTGCGGATGAAAATTGCCGCGAGCTGAGAGCCTACTACGATGGAAAAGGCAAAGTAAAACATCTTTTGCGGAGGAACGCTCTTCGGAGATACGAAATGAAGGCAAAGTAAAACTCAACCTAACCTAACTCAACCTAACCTAACTTAACCTAACCTAACCTAACTTAACCTAACCTAACTCAACCCAACACGTTCTCTGCCAGGGGCACAACGCACCCCTGTCTTTAATTTGTGGACCAAACTCGATCCTCCTCTGTGTCCCATACCACAAAGTACGTCGCTTCAGCCGCTTGGTGCGCTCAATGTTCGACCGTTCCGTTCCGAACGGAACGATTTCGGGTCCGTTCCGAAACACTGGAAACAAGGCCGCACTGAGGAATCACGTGACTTTCTTTACAACATGGCGGATAGTTTTCCATTTATTGAATTTAAATACATTTTTTAAATTAAAATGGCTTGTTTAGTTATTTATTATGACTCAAACATTTTCAGATACAATATTTTTTTACAGTTAAAAGAAAGATGCTTCTGGGAACCTCAAAGGTGGCTTGCGTTTTTTATACATTTATGATTATTTCATCAATATTATATTTATTTCCAAATCAGACTAGATTCTTTTTCATTCGTCCTTGTACGGACAAGTCCAAACAGTTTCGGTCTCAAATTGGTAAAGAGAGAGAAGCTAACCTTACAGTTTCTTTGAAATATTGTTTCCCATAAAGTATTTGTATTGCGTTGCGTTTACAAAGAAGGTGCATTCCAAGAAAAACATTTTCTCCTTATTTTCTCGTCTACATGATGATCTCAGAAAGACTGAGGTTTTGTCCTGCAATCTTATGGCATAAACTTTTCAGTAGTACTGGTTACTCTAATGAAAATAAACCTTAAAATGTAAAAAACAAGCCACAAACGTTTCATATAAATACTCCCTAAATACTAAGACTGAGACTTCGAAACGACATGCAACTTTCCAGTAATGAAGGTGGTATTGTCTACGTGTAACTAGATTTGCAAAAGGCGGCGTGTCCCTCTGGATATGTCACACTGGATAAAAAAGAAAGTGGGACAGCCCGAAATACGAAATTTTCATAAGCCGAAGCAAGCACGGTTAGTCCGGCTAAGTTGCAGAGACAGGCGTAGGCTACCCGACGGCTTGTTACACTCATCTTTTGTAATGATTGTAATTACGATTCCGTCTTCTGGAGAAACTTCATTTTGTCAATATAGGCATAAACCAATGTGTACTAGCAACCAAGATACATTAAAGCTCCAGAAATTACAGCGTATTTCAGGGGCGGTAATTCCCAATGAAAACGAAATCGCACGTCTCGGTAAGGAATTTCGAGCGACTCAATA
>JAHZNP010000618.1:0-45805 GCA_020615345.1 Triops cancriformis
CCCCCCCCCCCAACCAGAATTTTGGTGTGGTACAGGGCTGTAACCCCCCCGAACCAAAATCCTGGATACGGGCCTGAATGTTAGCAACACTTTATCTAGCACACCTTCTTCTAAAATAAGACCCTAAATAAATATGAAATGTGTCTTCAATTTTTTTTCAACTTGTTAAATAAAAAAAAGGAAAATCGGCGCAGTAAGTATTTATTTTCTGAATTCTTTCGCTGCAAAGAAATCTAAAATCGGACAAGTAGTTTTCAAGAAAACGTCTGTGGCATTACCAGGACCGTATCCATGATTTCATTGGGGGGTGGGTGGGGGGTCATACGCAATTTTTTTGGACACTTGGTCATTCCCTATCTTCCCCATTATAAAATCAAAATTTTGGGTGGGTGGGGGGTTTGACCCCCCCCCCCTAAATAAACAGCCTTGGGCATTACAGTACGGAAGGCTGAAATCTTATATTTCTTAAAGAAGTTTTCACATGTTTTCTTGAAAAACAATTGTCCCATTT
This sequence comes from Triops cancriformis, assembly GCA_020615345.1. Lineage (NCBI taxonomy): Eukaryota > Metazoa > Arthropoda > Branchiopoda > Notostraca > Triopsidae > Triops > Triops cancriformis. The sequence continues at coordinate 512 of JAHZNP010000618.1, forward strand.
CAGTCTTTTGCAGCAAAAACTCAGAAAAATAAATACCTAGTGCACCTCGAGGCTCAGTTTTCGTTTATTTAAAAAGTTGAAAAAAATTATCCAGATATTTCAAATTTATTTTTAGTTTATTTTTTAAAGTGCAATCCAAGTGCACTAGACAAGAGTGTTTTTAACATTGCTGACAAAACTGTTATTTGAAATATAGACGTATTTCTGAAAAATCACTTGAACCAATTCGCTTGAGACCCCGTTCCACACAAGAGAAGCACGCTGAACACCGTCAGCGTCTTTTTAGTCGCCAACGACATCTAGTGGACGTAGCTGTAATCCGTGCCTGACGTAGCACAGTGGATATATCGCGTAGCCACGTAGTACAGCTGATGGCCACGAGATGTCGCGGGCGTGCTCTCTTTTTGTCTGCGCTCGCAAAACCGTAAAAAGAGCAATCGCGCTCATCGCTCGCAAGTTTTTGAGCGCGCTCGCGACAGCTCTACGCAAGACCCAGGACCGTTTTTAGTTCTAGGACTCCGACATTCCGCTTCATTTTTGTCCTACGCTAACTGCGCGCCACTGGCTTACAATGAACTTTCCGCCAGCGTAAGGGGTATTGAACATTCGAAAAAGAAAGGAGTGGGACACCACTTGCGCAACTGCTATATCCTTAACATAGGCACAATGCGACTTTACGATAGTTCCACTTATAATCCTAAATAAAACCTGAATAGTTAAATATGGTAAATTTATAAAATATACTACAATTTTAGCTGTTACTTGAGACCTTAGCTTGAATTAATAGCACTGGATGCATTATCACACGGCTCAGGATTTAATGGTTATGACTATGAATTAAAATGTGCAATTAATTACTGTATACAGAATTTTCTAATTTGATCAAATTTAGTAGGCTTAATTTCAGATCCATGCAAGAGACTGTCAAAGTAGATCTACACGTACTTGTCGTATGTGATGCAACTCATTTACGGATATGTTCCTATATTTTGCCTCACAGGTGGCGTGGTTGCTACTCGATGCCAACAAATACCTTGCTTAATTTACAAAACAATATCACGTGGCACAAAGTCTTTACATATCAGGGTCAAGTGCTTTTCTTGGATGACTTTTTCATCTTCATTTTAACCGCATCAATTCAAAACTATGGAGGGCATCATCTTCCATATTATATATGGAAGCCAGACAGGGCAAGCGAAAGCAATAGCAGAAGTTTTCAGTGAAGAAGCCGAAGTTAACGGTTGTGACGTTAAGCTAATGCCAATGTCAGAAGCTGTGCTCCAAGTATTCTGTTGCTAGATACGCATAACAATTTCATAATCTCGTATTATCTTTTTAGATACCTTGGACGAGCTCTCCCTACCTCATATTTATTACGTCTTCTACAGGAGACGGGGAACCTCCTGAAAATGCCATGAAGTTTTACAAAACATTGAAAAACCCTAGTTTACCTTCTGCGTATCTGAGCCACGTTAAATTTGCATTGTTAGGTATAAAGTTAATTAAGATTATCCTGATTCGTATTTACTGCTTATTTTTTATACTAAAATATAAATTATAGAGCATTTTGAAGTGTCAAAGAACAGTCTGTTATACTATCAATAGCTCTTTTGATTTCTACAGGACTAGGAGACTCAAATTACACAACTTTTGGAGGCTTCCCGAAAGTGTTGCATAAACGTTTGTTAGAGCTTGGAGCCCGCGAATTTTATCCTACCGATATAGCAGATGACGCTGTCGGGTAAATAAAGCCTCAATTCTGGAAAAGAATTTACCTTTCTCGTCCTCTTTAGGCTAGAAAATGTAGTAGAACCTTGGAAAGAAGGTCTGTGGTCAAAACTCGAAAACCTGTGCAAATCTGACGAGTCAGTCTCGTCATCAGCCACATCTGATGACCTTGTTCCCGTACCCGCAAATGGACAACCCATTGAAAGCGTTCCCGAATCCCAAGCAGAAATCCCAAGCGGTGAGGCAGCGAGCGCGTTAAGTTCTTCCAATGAACCTTCAACCGATGAAAACGACGCATTCGACTCGCCTACGCTACAAAAATCAGTTCCTCCTTTATCCGATAAAGACATCCGTGTCCCTGCACTTCCTCCGTCCTTCATTAATTGCAGCTTTGATACAGCTCACTCTGTCGTATAGTCTAAACAGAAACTTTCTCCAGAAATTGGTGTTAACTAGTTTTGATCATAGGATTGCTCGGTGTTACCTTTCCAAAACGGAGCAGCTTTACCTTTGGCAGCTGGTCCAGTTAATTTCCTACCTGTTGTGCAGTCCAGCGTTCTAACTCGAAGTGACGCTGACAAGAAAGCTATGGAAATCACTATAGATCTTACGGTACGAGAGTCTTACCCAAATCTTACAGCAAATTACTCGATTTCTTACATAAGAGGAAATAGAGACTTAAAACTGATGTTTTTTGATTTCCTAGGGAACGGGAATTCATTACGAACCGGGTGACAGCTTGGCAGTGATCTGTCCCAATGCTGAAGACGACGTTATGCGATTGTTAGCAAGAATCGGTTTAAGCGACAAGGCGAACACCATCATGACGCTCTCTGTACACCCAGAAGCCTTGGGCGGCAAGAAACGCGTTGAATTGCCGGTATTTCTTCCTCCACGCGCAACTCCTAAGCACGTCTTGATGCATTGCGTCGATATTCGCTCCCCGCCTAAAAAAGTATTAGTCCTAAAACCAAATTTACGCATTGTCAAGCCATTTTCTTACATTCTCCATTCATCACAGCCTTTGCTTCGAGTACTGGCAGACTATACGACCGACAAGGGCGAGCAACGTCGTCTAAAGGAGTTGTGCAGCCTAGAAGGCGCCGAAGATTACGTTCGTTACGTGCGCGAGCCTCATTTGTCACTCTTGGACGTTTTATTAGCTTTCCCTTCATGTCAACCGCCCTTTTGCACTCTCTTGGAGCAAAGTTCGCGACTTTTACCACGGCCTTACTCGTATTGTTCCTCACAGCTCGCGGATCCGGCGTTGGCTAGCTTTGTTTTCAAGGTGGTTCGTTTTGGGACCGGTAACGGGAGGCAGTATGAACGAAAAGGCGTGGCCACCGGGTATTTTGACGAACTATTTGGTTCTCACAGTGTCGATTTACTTCAAGGCGTCGCTAATTTGAGCTTGAGTGGTCCTGAAAGGCCCAAAGTAAGAGTTAATCAACTACTGCTAACTATACCTACAAATTCCTAAAGGCAGATATTTTAAACTTAATTTATTTTGGTTTACTAGCTTATGTGTTATCAGCGCCTGCCTTCCATGTTTCGCTTACCGGAAGATCCGTCTGTGCCGCTGATTTTGGTGGGTCCTGGCTCTGGCGTGGCTCCGTTTGTGGGTTTCGCACGTCATCGCGAAGCGCAGCTCCGGGCCAATCCGCACATGAGTTTGGGACCGATGTGGCTTTTCTTCGGGTGTCGCCACCGAGACCGGGACTTTTTGTACAGGTACTACAAAAACGGCGCTTCCTTGCTTTCGCAAATTGTTTCCGGTGTAGTGCGAAATAATAATAAGCCATTAAGTGTGGTACCTTGCACGAGTTAAACCCTTTCTACGACACCTTTCATGCCTTCCTGGTATTTTTCACTGGTGCGTTGTCTGTCCACGAAATGCCGATCGATTATATTAAGAATCATTACTTTTCTTTTTTATGTGGTCGTTTCTTTTTATTTGTTCTTTTATTTTTTATTTAGTCTTTTATCAAGTCTTTTCTTTTTTTATTGTATTAGTTTTTACTATTACTGTTATTATGACTATTTTGTGCATTTCTAGGAAGGAATTGGAACGGTTGTATAACTTAGGAGTCCTTAGTCACTTTTTGGCATGTTTTTCGAAGAGTCAGGACAAGTCCGGTGACCCGGTGTATGTTCAGGTGAGTTATGGGAGTGTTAACAAAGAGCTGGGGTTGGTAAATGAATGGATGGTTTTTGTACGAGGCAGGACTTGATTTCACGCGAGCGACATTCCATAGTACGCTTATTAATGGACAAAAACGCGTCATTTTACGTCTGCGGAGACGCCACTCACATGGCCAAGGATGTTATGAACTGCGTCATCAGCGCAATTGCCGATGTGGAAAGTAAAGACAAGTTTATTGTATAGCATGTTGGAATTTTGTCTAATATCTGGTTCTTCATAATGTGCAGGTTTGTCGTTTGTAGAGGCTAAGGAAGTCGTGCTCAACTTGCAGTCACAGAAGCGGTACTTGCAAGATATCTGGGCATAGTGTATTGTCTATTCTTCCAGAAGCTGGTCTTCGTATTGTCACACTTTTAAATCTTTCTACCGTTTTAAAAGCAAAATGGTATTGGTGGAGTTGTTTACGTTTATAAAATTTAGTTTTGAAACAAGAAGTAGACCGAAAGCAGAGAAAATGTACCATACCACAAAGAACCCGTGATAGTACCATTGCCCTTCTTTATATCCACCCAATGACGCAGATGTATGCCGAAAAAAAAAATAGAAATACAATATACGGAGTACATGTGAACGAACCTTTGCGTTGACTGCCTAGTTTGTTTACCAACTATGCAAAATCGACCCAAGCCGACAATTCTATTCGAACTATACGGGGTAACAATGAATGCTACTGCGGTAGATCCTTAATGTGGGTTGCGAACCATTCGCCAGAATGTCGCGTCCGGACGTCTTTCATGCAAGTGCCGCGTAGCTAGAGTGAAGTTTGCTTGGGTCGATTTTTATGTCGCGCTCTATGCAAGTTTGTCAAACTATGTTTACAGAGTCTAATTTATCCAAATCCGACGTGAGAATTTCTTAAAAACACACAACTTTTAAGTTGAATATCTTTTGCGGAGAAAACAATTATATCCAACACTGTCGCGCTAACTCCAGTTGGAACATAAAGGCGGCAACCGGCAGAGGTCACGCCGAGTTTAAATAATAAAAAAATCGAAGCTTGCAAGATTCAAGTCAAATTGCTATGCGTAAACACAGTAATTCACAAAAATATTTACATGAAACCCAAACATTCAGAAATGGAGAGAAACAGCTTTACATGAAGGTGTTGTTTGTACAATACATTGTTGCAGCATTAAACTTAATTGTATGCACTGAGCAAAGGTTAACGATGTCGAGTAGCCAGGGTTGAAGTCGAGACCGACCTTATCGAGATCGAGACGAGACCGAGACCTTCCAAATTTAGTCGAGACCAAGACGAGATCGAGACCTTGGGTTTCGAGACCGAGATCGAGACCACAAAAAATGGTCGAGACCAAGATCGGACTCGAGGTCTCGAGATCGATACAGACGTAAAATGGTCAGCAGAATCTACACTGATTACAAGCTTACGATATACAGTCGAACCCATTTAACAGCAACTGGCATAGCGGCAAAACCCGCCTAACAGCACGCTTGGCTCAAGTCCCGTTTCACTCCCATTTAACACAATGGAGACTAGCCTCGGATTACGTCAACTCGGTTAATGGCACACTCGTTTTTTGGCATGTTATTTTCATTCCCCGTTGGCTATCTTACAATGATCTACAGGTCTGTTTAAGAGCAAGCATTTAAGAACATGCGCAACACTAATGTCTAAAAACAAGAGGCCGACAAATTCCAAGAAAAGCATCTAGGAGTTCTTACTGAAGCATTTGAATACTTAACCTTTCATAGTTCTCGAGTTCCTATTCATTTCGCTATTTCCGATCAGTTTAGTAGAAAGGGTTGCAAAAACATGTTAAAGAAGTGTACAACTTTAACTCTAGCCCATCGTGTTGAAGTGCTGTCAGTTTTGGAAGAAACTGAAAGCCAACTGTCGATTGCGCAAAAGTTTTCAGTTGATCCCAGTGTGATTTCAAAAATAAAAAAATAAGGAAAACATTTTGGACAACCATTTTGGATGACCCAGCGGCTGAGCCTTTACCTCCTTCGCCTCTAGCTGCTGCAGTTCACAGATTCTCTTCGTAGATTTGTCGAAGCAAACGGGTTTGCCTCGTATGAGCAAATTTATAAATTGCGAGCAAACCTGGAATCTTACAGAAGCAAGAATGCTACACAGCGCTCGATCACCGAATTTTTCTCAAGAAAATATAAAGCAACATTTTTACGTTAATTCTTATTGCAATTACTTTTATCTACACTATTTTACGACATTTAATACAAGTTTAGCATTATAAATAATTTTTTTTACTTAGTTGTTAAAAATAAGTCGTATCGGATAAGAACAATGAGCACTTAGCGGCAAGTCGGAGATCGAGACCGAGCCCTTGCTGTTAAGCGAGTTCGACTGTATATTTTAAAATGTAGGAGATTATTCGCCACTTTCACAAAACATTCAATAACAGTATTTTTGTTGAAGGCTACGGGTTACCTAACCGAGATGTGGCCGATATTCCCTTCCTCTCCTTTTATAAAATACCTGACAAAAGCGGAAGTTGTCCCTGTCTTTTCACGAAGATCTGTCCGATTTGTGCAAAACTTGCCCGTCGCAACGCACTTCTCACGAAGATCATTACAATATTGATAATCTTTATATGCAAATTCAACAATAGAAGGAATCTTGTCGTGTGCTCTTTTTTTGTCCATATTGTACGAGTGTAACCTCAACTGACTTTTTTTCGTATGTTCTAAAAGGTCGTATTTTAAAACTTCCTTGATTTAGCAAAATATCGCATGCGCCAGCTTAAAAAAGACAATTTTGTGTATATGCAAGGGAAAACACAGAGACGGGGTCATTTGCAGGACTCCGCTAGTTTTGTATTTCCCTTTCTTTTAGCTTTACCGCATGCACAAAACTTGACCAAGGTGTCTTCTGGGGGCAATTAGCACCTCGCCTTGAATAGCAGTTGTGAAGCCGACGTCGGCAAAATGTGGTGGGCTACGGGAAATCAGAGCTTTTCGCCTAAGGTCTCAAGTAATGAAAGCTAGGTCTCGAAATCATGACCTTCGAGATCGAGATCAAGACCGGGCTAAAATTTTCGAGACCGAGACGAGACCGAGACTTTACAAATTTTCCCGAGACCGAGACGAGATCGAGACCTTAGGGCCCTCGAGACCGGTCTCGAGATCACAACCCTGCGAGTAGCCTACATTTGTTTTTAAAACTGAAAACCTGTGATGTGGCAAAATGTATATAAACGAGTACGGCAAAGAACGCAAGCTCACACTGTTCACTTGAATACAAAAATTAAAAAAAAGAATGCACTGAGGAGAATTAAACTGAGGAAATCTTTAATTTATTTTTAGTTCCTATTATTTTAATTGTTAAGCAGCGATTTTAAGTAGGGCGTAAGTTGAAATACAGAATGTTGGAAATGTAGATAGCAGCTCTCTAAACTGTTCTTACATAGAAATCCACTAATGACAATGAATATGTAGGAATTAGATGCAGAGCAAATTTTGTGAAGAAAATATTTATTAATTTGGTTCAAGCGGGGTTGAAACGGATCTTATAATGAAAGCTTACATACGAAAGTGTAGATAATGTGTTTTTGTGCAGATATTATAAGTCCGCCGCATGACAATAAAAAATACATGAGAAAGGTTAATTAACACAGAATTGATGTAATTAATATTTATGATTAATTATGATATACAAAACAAAGAAGTAATACGAATACGTCATGTAATATTGAACATCAACTGATTAATTTGCTTCTGAAGAAGAACTCCATGTCAAATTTTGCCCGGAGGCTAAGATTCATTGAACAAGGCTAGAACATTTAGTACTCTAGTTCCACTTTTGTGCACTTTAAAGATTCGTTTCCCCCAAGCTTATAGTAGTTCATTGAATATACACGATTCATCTTAATATAAAAAATTATTTTTCAACTATAGTTTAGTGTAGTTTAGTATAGTTCAACTTTTTTTTTGTCGGAAGGCGGATTGGTTCGCAGAGAGTAGCTTGCCAGTTTCCATGTGGTTTAAAATTCCCCGAGCTACGATTTTTTCCAAAAAAGTATAGTTCAACTACACTACGTGAAAAATAGAACCCTTGCTAGTAGAAATTTTCCCATGTCTCCATTTTATCTGAAAATCTGCGCTACGTACTGATCCTCGTTGCAAGTCCACCAGTGTTATGGATCTTTTTTCACACCTTATATCATTATCGGTCATTTATTGCCGATCCAATCATAATAAAACAAAAATTCTAAGAAAAACAAGATTCAGACCTAGAAGATTACCGGACTGATCAGGTCAAACATCCGATCATCTGATCAAAATATCAATGTTTTCTCACAGTATCTGTGCCTTTTCTAAATAAAGCTAAATAATTTTTTTAAATGAATCTCTCTGTGTTCTAACCAACATAGAATAGATTGCGATTAAAACCACGGAAACTCATAAAAAAAAGAACTTGGCGCTCCAGGCTGACTGGATCAGGCTGAACTCGATCCGATCCTAGTAAATTTTCGAGGTACCGTCAATCTACCAATCAGCTTTTATCGTAACATTTGATCAGAACTAAACTTTTCTAAGGTTTGAAAATATCGAATTCCACGGTGGGCAAGCAACATTGGAAGTTAGCCTCGAAGAAGCGACAGGGTACGGTAACCTTTTCCATTCCCGCAAGTACCATCTACCTCGAGAAAGGCATGTATCTAGACTCATTACTTTTTATGAGTACTGTAAATATGCGAGATGCACGTGTATACGACCCACGAACCTGTTATTGAGACCTCGAAACATTTCACACAAGAAATAAAATAAAATTTGGGAGGAGCAAGTCGCGGGCAGTAGCCACAGTGCCACTAAGCAGGCTTGTACTTCAGAAGTTATTCAATGTCTCGCATTCCGCTGAATGACGTATATAAAGCTTTGCCTAGGAATTCGTAATGAGTCCGCAAACATTCACCTGCTTTTGTTAAATTTAAGTAATCCGTGTAAGAATTAAAGTCACGCAAAGTCCTAATACATGTAAACGGCAACGCTGCAGGGGCTCTAAGACAATGTTTTATGGCGTCTTCTTATCGTCTTAGGAAGCCCCGTGCACGCCACGCCATTGTTTATCTAGTATAAAGAGCTTTTCTCGTGCCACCGTTCCTTGTACTACACGACGGCAGAAGCGCCTAAGTAGTTTCTTTTGTACGATTAATACGCGCTGCTCTGATTTTCCGAAGGCTAACTACAGGTTCCCAGTACGTGCACAAATAGTAGGAGGTGGTGGCAGGTGTACTGCACAGTACGTGTGGTAATGACACACGCATACAGCGAGTAGCGGCATGAAGGACAGAATCATCTATAATTAGGCCTTTTCGAGGGAACGTAATAGGCTCGTAATTGCGGCCGGATGAAAACTGACGTTTGACATTGTTGCCAGATAGAGATTTGGCGTTTTTGTCGTGTTTGGGCTTTCTCGGTTTTACGACACGGGAAGTTGGGTCTGTCTCCGTTTATGAATGCGTTATCAAGTCGAGTTGACCCTGACTGACGGAATTGTTTAATCCCTGAGGGGTGTGATGAGCCGGGTACTCAAAGGGTGGTCCTTGTGTGTGTTTTCTCGTGTCTTGCTTGAATCACGCCACGAACTCATCGAGGTGTCAGGCGCCAAGAAGCACCAAATGCTCCTTCTGACCGGGTGTGTGAGTACGTGGACAGTTATCGAGTTCGGCGCTAGGGAAAAGTGTATCGGTATAAGGAGCTGGAAAGTCTCCGTAATCGCTTAGTTTACTGGCCGCAGGCGATACCTGAGGTGCTTCCATGGTAGCAGACGAGTACTTCCCCTGGGGCAGGCCAGGGTCAGGGGCACCGCTCGGCAACACGCGGAAACAGCGATTCCTCGAAACACAGCTGCATCTCACGTCGCTTCAGCGCTACTTTGCCCACGAGGTAAAACAGAGAAAGCAAGTGGTAGCAAATCAAATCTGATATTCTCCAACCCAGTTTCACTTAAACAAGCGCCTGGTCCTTCAAGTTGGAAAAGCACGTAAAAAATCGTTGGGTAGCAAAAAAAATCTGTGTTTTTTTAAGTGTAAAATATCCATGTTGGAATGTCGAGCATTTTATATTTTTTCGGGGTCTATCGCACACGCTTAGTACCGGCCTGGTAAAGCAAAACTAGACTGTCGACTCGCCGAATTTTTACCCGTCAATTTTCAGCGAAGTGGAGGAAATTACGGACAGTTTCATTTAAGAAGTTTTCCTTTTGCTTGTTTCTTAGTGTAGAAATTAGATTGTAGGTTAAGATAATATCAACATGTGAAGGTGTGTCCTAACCGATGAGCTTATTACTGCAAAAGACAAACCAGACATTGTAGTAAACGACCAGGGGCGTATTTAGGGGGGGGGTTTGGAGGGGGTCCGAACCCCCCCGAAATTTTGATTTTATAATGGGGAAGATAGGAGAATGACCAAGTGTCCAAAAAAATTGCATATGAACCTCCCCCCCCGAAACCCCCCCCCCCCCCGAAATGAAATCCTGGTTACGCCACTGTAAACGACAATTAAACCTAGATGTATTGTTGTTATATACTTCTATCGTTGTTATATACGTCGAAGTCCTCGGACACAGTTATCATGGAGCCAGAGTGATTATTTTTTATTATTAATTATTATTTTTCTTTACCAGAACTTCCCTTCTGGTAACGAAAACGAAAGGGAGTGCTTTAACAATGCCAAATATGCCATTCAGGCTCATTGCATTTCACAAAGAAACGAATAACTTTTTCCTACTCACATGCAAAAGAAGCCTTCACTGGTCATCGTCACCTGTAAGATATTTGTCATTTTTTTAATAAAAGTTTCCTTGCGGACAGAAACTTTCGCTCGTCAAGAAAACTTTCGGCATTCGACAATTTTTGGCGAGACGACAAAAAAAACGATTCAAGAAAAGGCTTCTAACGTAGAACAAATGTAGAAATAAATTTTGTAGAATACAGGAGAACGTAGCTTGTAGTTTACAACACACAGGTTTATTGAGTTTACAAAAAGTGCTCACCACACTTCAGGTGACAATTTGACCTTCCAGGTGAACTCGTTTTAAGACGTCAACTATATAAACACACGTTAGCCTTCAACGTGTGTAAATATGCGTGGCCACCAATGCTACCTAGATATAGTCTACCTAGGCCGAGCGTATTTTTCTCCGGTAGGCCATTTTAGCGTCAGTTTTGTGCAACTTCGAGATTGTCTAGTAATTCGTAGGGACGGATTTACGAAACAATTGTAGAAGCATGTTAGTACAGATTGAATGAGACTTAGTAGATGTTAATGATTAGTGCAGTTTAAAAGCCTGTAAAAATTTATTTTGGGTTTAAAGCTCACACGCAAGAAATAGTTGGTTTCTCACTTGTAAGCATTCGTAAGTAAAGCAGCGCCCCGTTATAAGAGAAAATCTAACAAAAGCTATTTGAATTTACTTTCTTCTGTAATTAATATTCTATGTAAAACATCATCCTTTACCTTGTACACAAAGTCACACGATTCCTCAGACGAGCGGGTGGAAACAGTGCAACCATATTTTTGGGGTGTTTTTCGCGTTCTTGTCTAGGGCCCCGCGAAAGTGTACGGTTTGACGCGGAGAATGTGTTGCATCTTTAGTCACTCTGGTTTACAGTTAAGTCCAAGCAATAATTAAACAATTCTAGCACTGTTAAGTTTTATATCTAACAAGCAATTTAAATAATGAACACTGACAGTAGTCTTTTAGTATTGGGTTGGTCAGTAAGCGCGAACCCTTTTTGTACCCCAAATTTGAAATTTAATTTCTCTGTGCGTACCCAACTTTAGTGAACGATGTATACACCATTTTGTTTGATGACTTTCGCCTAACGATTAGGTAGATCAAATGTTCCCTTCTCCAAGAACCTCTTCTATTTTTGTGCAAAAAACCGATCGAGGGGCTTTTTTATGGCCTCCAGATTTGCGATTCTTTTTTTTCATGAAGAGAATTTTAATGAGAGCGGAAAAGATCGTAGTCTTAGGAAGTAATGTCAGGACTGTAATGAGGGTGCTCTTAGAACATCCCAGGAAATTTATCCTAATTTTCATCCAGCAATAACTAGCACGCGTCCATGCGGTGCGCCAGGTTCCTATTGCTTAGGTAGTGCGGGAGCCGCACGTCCAGCGGTCCGCAACGTTTTCACGTATCCAACGGATTTCGGGTGGTTCGCAACGCTTTCTTGAGATCAACCAACAATTTCCTGTATCTCCTGAATTGTCAGGTGTCGGGTTATTCCCACCAAAGTCATTATTTTGTCCGTATCGACCTCTTTAAGGCGACTCGGTCGGTCACCCAATTTGACGCAAAAATTTCCCTTCGAAACAGCGGACACCGTTCCCAAACCACATGTTCTTTTAGGCCATCAGGACCGTAGACTGCGTAATTTTTTTTCTTAGTGATTTTCAAAGCGTTGAATCCTTCGTGGAAATTACAACGCAAAATGATGCAATAATTCTTAGCGGTATCGTTCATCTTTCAGCGTTGGATAAAAACTTTGTTTTCAAGGCAAGAATGATCAAAGTTGGCAAAAATGTCACTAAGAGATCCCTTTTGTGGTTTGTGAAAAAAAAATTATGCACATTCAGAGAAATACTAGGGCAGTCTAAATGCGAAAGTGGTCGAAAAGTGGCACGGGCTACTGACCAACCCAATATTGACAAAGAAAACATCCCGCGCTGCCCCGCATTGCCAAATCGAATCAAATATTGTTTCTGGTATACGTCTTTTTGTTACACTCTTAGCAAAGCATCATTATTGACTTTTCATACCTCGTTTGTTATTTCAATGAGTTGGTAGCTCTCTGTAGCTCTCTTTTCACGTGTTTTCTGCAACTAGTGCTTTTATTACTGTCCTTTATTCTGATCATAAGTATGAAGGAAAAAAAAACTCTTCTTTACGTGGCTAAACTTGATTAAGACTTACACCGGTGGTCTTCAACCTTTTTGGCGGCCGCCGCTCACTTTTTATAAAATTTTCCGTGGTCAAAACCTCCCAGTGCCCCCTTCCCCCGTGACTATTTTTACGAAGATAAAGTATTATGATAAAAATTGTGGCAATTTACAATAGGCAGGAGCTATTTATTTACTGTTTAAAGACGAAATGGGTCTCGTCGCATTATCGTCTTCTGCTTTCATTACACATTGCTTTTTTATACAAAATCATTGTGATGTGAAAATGTGCCCCCTTACTATAACTTCCTTATTGTCCTGTTTTCTACAAGTGTCACGTCATACGTACCTGACACTTGTTATTCACACTATCCGTGACCCCTAAATCGCTACGTTACATCATTACTGATTTTTTGTAGTAATCTTATACAATACTTTTATATTCCAGAACATTCAATGATGCTTTTTTAACAGTCGGTTCGATGACCTTCAAATTCAATCCTAGTCGTAAAACACAGAGAAAAACTTCCATAGCTCCGAAATAATGTAGTTTGCTTTACACTACGAATGTGTCGCACATAACGTTTCCGAAAGTGCAAAAGTAAGCGGGTAGATTCTTCATCGTTTGCATCACAGAATTGACGGAAAATCCTGTCCTTTGCATATGACTTAAACTGGTTAATGGCAGTAACAACGACGTTTAGAGAGGCATGAAGCTGAGGGATAAGTTGCTTAGCCACAAGTGCTGCCTATGGGCCACGCAATGAATTGAGAAGATGCTTCGCATTTCTTTCAAAAAGGCGAGCAAGCTTTTGTAACACCTAATCACAGACGAGGCTCGATCAGTTGCGCATGCAATAATATTTCGATGGTCTTTCAATGGTATTTCGTCTTTTTTCCAAAACCACTTTCAGTGCGGCAATAGCGATACTGCTATGGAATCAGTGACCAATTTTACAGCAAAAAGCATTTATTTTTACAAAATACATTTATCTCTAAAATATCTCACGTACGCGATTAGTAAAAAAGAATTATCAGCCAGCGTTGTCTCATTTAGCTGGGCCGAAAATTTCCTAGCTTCTATTCCTTAGGCCAACTCCCCCCCCCCCTCACTCTAGTGCTTTTAAAGCTTTAGGTATCAAATTGACACTGAATTTTCGAAAAAAAGGAATACTATGCAGTTCACCTTTTCAAATAATTGGTAAACTATTTGAAACCACGGTCTCATCGCCACTGAAAAATTATAGACGCCCACGTTGAAGACCACTAACTTACACTATTATACCATGTAAGCTATGTTACTTTTTCATAATACATTATTTTTTTCCGCAAGCGCGTTTTGTTTTTCAACGCATCGATTTGCGCAGGTCTAGAATTCCTGCAGTTTTGTCAGTTATATTTGGGTCTGAATTGTTCCGAGTCAGATATGTCCCTTGTTTCCTGAACCAACTTTGGGCGTTATTATGCACTTCTATAAGGATTGCGGACAAGTAAAAGCTATGCCGTTTTCTCCTGTTTCATTAGGGTTCTTGCAAAATATGGGAACGTCCTGGAGCTACGACCACAAGATACCGGTCTAGTAATTCTCAGCTTCATTCTCCAACATCCTCCGGCAGATCCAGTAATATTTTTATACTAAGAGTAGTCGGTCAATCCGACTTACGATAATAAGATAATCTTTTTGCTCTGCCAGGCCCTGATAGGCTGGAAAAACGTATGTGGTGGGAAAGAGGACGCGCCGATCACGTCAAAGACCTTGTAAGTCTATCCCGTATTGTTCCAAGACTACATTTAAGGATACTTTTGTCTTGCTATTTTAAAAACAGCTGAAATGTACTGAGTCTTGCAAGGATTCTTGGTCACGCCCACGTCTGGCGGTCGCCTCGACCCAGTCGTTTCGCGTTCGTCCGCGTAACCGCCCTACGTCCAGTATCTTCGCTGCTCCGTCGCCAGACCCGGCCCCGTCCTCGGCCAATGATGCGACTCCAAGGATTAATCGCAACGCGCTTTTCTTTTGCGCTGCCACGAATTAAGCCACACCGAGATTTACTCACCCGCGATCCAACTGGATTTTGCCCCTGCAAAATTTTTCATCAGTTTGGGGAGGGGCTTGACCTTTGACCGATTTTAGGATAATTAATATCCTTTTTCGATCCATTATTTATTTTTTTCCTTTCAGAGCCACATTTAACACTACAAACAGATCTACCTTTGCTTTCCCTTTCGCACGCTGTACTTCCCCGACCTGGAATTTCTCGAAAAAAATTTCTTACGAAATTTACACGAATTTATGTTACATAAACTAACCCAAAAATTTTCACGCTGCTTTAACTGATAAACACTGACTGAAATTCCGAACGTAACCAAACAGTAATGTATTAAAGAAGCAAAAAACTTGTTTCTGGTGTTCCACTGGTAACTACTGCTGCACAATACACGGCAGAAGTTAGTTTCCAGTAGAATTCTAGTGATATGAACTCCCAATCATGGAAGCCACCGATTACATCCATTGTCGCCACGCGAGATTTTTGCCATGCGTGTCTATACGGACCAGTTCGTTGTTTTCTGGTACATAATAAGGAGACCATGAAAGAAAAAAATGTGACCCGTGTCTCAGATTTTGTCTACCCAAACCGTAATGTCTATCTTTCATCCTCACTATGTCACAAGAAGACAATCGATATGATGTTGGAACTACCGAGAACACAATGTGTTTTTACCCTCGCACAACAATGCGATTTCAACCAATTCTTGAACTAAAACGGCCCAGTTCCATTAGATTGACTTTATGCTTTTGAACCACTCAAGTGTTTCACACCAGTCAATATAACGGAAGTCTACTGTATCCATTTTAATAGTAAAAGTATGGGAGTTTTATGAATACACTTGTAGCTCAGTAAGAACGATTCAGTGATGCGCGAGATCTATGTTAGATATTTGATTATCGTTTAATGAGAGCAAAAACAAACAAAACACAAAAATTGATCTCCTGAAATTATGAAAAACAGCCGAACGGCGACGGAAAATCCTTTATCTGCGGAATGGTTTGCTTTAGAGGCTCGAATTAAAAGTTCACGATTATTCTCTAACTGAGATATAACACTGCGATATATATGGACTAGACTGTCGCTAAATTGAAATTACTGGCTTCTATTTCTCATCCCAAAATTTCAGTCGTTCTCGAGGCAAGCAGATATTTGAAACTTCTTATTAGATTTAATCAAGGGCCACTGTATACCAATTTTTAATACTCATTGTTTAATAACTAAGTTCCCGGAAACGCAAATGAACATTCACGACGTAATTATTTACAAATTAACCCAAAAATTGTAACTCGTTTTAATCGCTAGTATTAAACAATTTTCTTTAAGAAAACCTTTTTCTCCATGGAATATATAAGAACATGTCAAAAGAAAGAAAATATACAAGAAAAACATTAATCATTGCAAGATTATTTCCGGAATATGTACAAATAAAATTATAATTGCGTAGCTGTTGTCCTTATATAAATAATTTACAAATTTCCTCAACTCTTTCTTCAACTGATCGACGACGAAAGGATCATCATGTAGAGAAACTTACAACGGCTAGACATTTTAAAGATTCTGGATACCTTAAAATCTCAACGTTTTTTTTAAAAAATATCATTAAGCGCAGTCTGACTCCTTCCGAATCTATTCCACAAAACGCCCATCGCCTCCATCGTACCCTGAGGCTTGAATGAACAATGATCATTAGTTCAAGTAAAACAGGCCAATATACTTCCTTTAACCCAAAACGCACTGTACTTTAGCTTCCACTGCCATTCTTACGAAAGCAAAGGAGGGGAAAATCACACGGGAAGTACTGTATGCAACCGGCCAGTTCTAACCGATACAAGATATCACGCTATTGTTTGAGTTGGATTTGGTGAGGATTGTCTTTAGCTAGAGCTGGGTAACTGGCATTTCGCTTGCTCCGAACAAGACTTGGACCAAGAAGCTAAGCTTCCTGCTCCCTTCTGTTTCTGTTTGCTGTTTGCCTGACTGGCGGACCAGATCGCCAAATCCGCCATTGATAAAGTGCTGCCAGTCAAAAACTTCTGTTTCTTCAATCGGCCTTCTGCTTTCTTCAAAACAGAACTGGGATCATGGGCTAATAGGGGCACCATATCTAACCAATAATCCAAAGCGGTACTCCCCTTCGCGTCCGTCTGGTCATAACGGCCCACGCTTCGCATCACGTACCTCAGAATATTCTCTTCACCCACGATAGGCGTGCTTTGCTGCACCGGCGACACTAACATTTCTGGCTCGTGCGTGACACCTGTCAAATACAGAATAAAAGATTGGTTACTTACAAGGTTCAATTCTTTGGCAGCGCCGAGTGTTCGGTGCTTCCACTTTCTATCTTTTCTTTTTTTTACTTAGGGCCCAGATCACGCAAAGGTTGAGAATGCAGTGTTCTTGGCGCTGGTTGAAGAGTTCTAACATGGCTGACGAAACTTGAGCACTCACGCTCGAGTGAACGAAACTACGAAGGCTGATACTGCCTTTCGGGAGCACATGAAGGCAAGAGAGGAGGAAATAGGGTGGACGTTGAGGGTTAACTTTGATAACTATCTCCTGTTTCACCTATAACACCATCCCAACAAAAAAAGCACATGTCAAATACTGTTATTCACGAACGGTTTGGATGTCAAAAAACCGTACCGAACTTTGGCTAACAGATGGAGCATCAACGTTGGATACGAGCTTGCGAAATGCTTTTGTTATCCAATCGATACGGTCGACAAAAACATCTTGCTGATCTACCACACGAGGATTCGTCTAGTAATGCAGTGAAAAGTATGTTTTTCAGTTGCTAAGGGCAAATAGAAGAGAAACGTTCTTATTCGTACTTCAAGTGGTTGGCTAGGGCTCGAGACTTGGGCTTGGAGTAATTCCAGGGATGAAATGAGCCAATGAATGCGCTGAAGTCTGTGCTGATGGTCGGGATCGGTGATTTGGCTCTAAAAGATAGAAATTTGTTTGTAAGAAGGGATACTTCATTAAGAGTTAAAGCTACAGCAAAGTAGGTAAGAATAAAAAACCCAACCAGAGTCGCTTGACAAGCAGTAAGGGGATGATTTGGTGAGCCCGAAGTCGTTTGATTCCCTGTGACGTCCATCAAGAGCTGCGAAGCTCCGTTTAAGATGTTATCGAGCCGTCGACTGAGTGTAGAAGCTTCAGGGTTTGCCTAAATACCAATTGAGTTAAAACTTGTACACGCAGTTACAAGTTACATTTAATACAGCTTCTGAGGCAGTGGACTGGACAGACGCGCAGTTTTTCCGTAAACAAATCACGGGCCGCATCGGGTACATGCAATCTGGCAGTTCAATTTGCTCCGGTGCTGGGTTTACTACACGTAAGTCATATACGCAGGACAGTGCTGAGTCATAGAGAGCCATTTTTTGAGTTCCGTGCGCTAAAGAATTCTGTAAATAGATTGTCATCTTTTACATAAATCGAAATAAAAGACTATGTGTTTTCTTTTTGTCAATGGTGATCACTGTGTATATTATTTTACAAAAAAATGGTTAGATTTTCTCAATTTAAAAATTATTAGAAATATTACCCTGGAAAAATAGTATTTATAGTCTGGCAAACGCACAAAAACAATCGTCACGTTCACAACGGAACTGATGAAAGGAATGAGTATCGCCACAAGCGTTAAGCTCCGTTCCGACCTCTGTGCTCCGTTCATATGCATGTCAAACGAGTGCGACTTTAGCGCCACGTACTAATGATTGTAAGAACTTAGATCGCCACCTTATGGGGAGTGGCGTAAGTTATTTTTGCCCATTTCAAATCGAATAGCAAGCGCTAGACAATGTAAACTTGGGCAGCGATTTTTCGACAATTACGGAAAATTCGTGCACCATTTTGAATGCATTCATTCTTGTTTCAAATGTAGAAAGTGAACTTGCTTCTTAAAAAGTATTGCCGTTCGAAAACATGAACAAAAGCCAGGGGGAAATCGGGACGTGGCTGCATAGACTTTACCTCAATAACAACCGATTTGTAGAAATTATAGAGCTAGAGGTCGCTTGTTTTTTTCTGAGCACGTAAAGCGTTGTGCACGTCGCATAATTCCGTGACCCATTTTCTCGAAATTCTTACAAACGAGAGTCTAGTGCTCGTTTTGAATTACCATCTTCAGAACATAATTTAAAATGTTAATACTAAAACGGAGCTTTCTAAAAGAATCCTTTAATCCGTTGGAGTGTCACAATTATCAAACGCATCACATACACCACCAAATTTATTAAAATATTTATTTGGCAGTTTAAGCGTTTAAAGTTTGACCGCTGGGTGGCATGCCATCCAGCCCCCTGCTTTTCGCTCGCACGCGCTATTTCGTGCGAAATTTCGAGCGCTCGTTGCAGCTCGGGTAAATTGTTAAGAATGAGGCGAGTGGGGAACCTTTAATACGATAATGCATGCAGTTTTCATATGAAGAGGAAACACTAGTAGTCAAGCTGCGCATCAAGAGGATAACAATTGCGTTGGAAGAAATATTGGGATTCCGAGAAAGGATGCCTCAGGATCCACATGTTATAAAAATGAACTCATTAACGCCTCGCTCAAGCGCGAACTGTAGAGTTTATTTAAACAAGAAAAGTTTTAACATTATTCGTTAATATATTTATGCATTTATTCTTCTTTTCATGCAAAAAGATTCCAAGAAAACTGAAGACAATAATGGGTCACTATTTGTGGCTCAGTTCGTCTGTAAGCCATTCTAGTTTTACTTTCCTGATCGTGAAATCATTTGTGAAATCTCACCTTTGAAAAACAGTATTTATAGTGTGACGTTACTACTACTATTACTACGTGAGGAAAAAGCGTCGGGCCTTAATGATAGATTCTTCAGAAAAAGGATTCCAGAAAAAAGTAGAATAAAATAACAACACGCGTCCTAATATTTTTGTAAAACGCCACAAGACCAACAATTCTCTTTACTCCAGTGGCGCCTCTAGTGGTGTGATTGCAGAGCTTACTTCGGGAAAGCTTCATAGAGCGCATTTTTTCCTGAAAAGTTCTTCAAAACAAATAGATTATATGCAAAACAACAAACAATAAGAACATCTGTTCCACAGAATAATTGTACGTTATGCTGTAATTTTTTATCACACATAGAATTTGATAGGGTTATGAAGAATAACAGGCTACAAGAATCTACTCTGATTTTCAAAGAGTAATATATAACTTTTTTTTGTCTGGGAACAAGAAGGAGCTAGGACCGTTTCTCCCTTAAATTTCTGCAAAAAGCGAGGGGACGAGTACAGCTCACACAGGTTTACAATATTTTTTTAGCTATCTTAATCGTCCTTTGGGGTATCTGCTTATAGAAACGGAATGTGCCATGCCCCTTGTCTCTTTTTCTTCTCTCTCTCTCCCGCTCTATCAACTCGCACGCAAAAAGGAAACAAAATCATAAATGTCACGTTGCCTTCATCGATTTCTGCCATCATAGAATACTCGTAGCATTGTTTACCCTTTTAAGCTTTTTAGATAGTTTTCTCATCAATAAATTTTTCACTCATTTTTTGTGTGTCTACTCGAGTCCCCTGCGTTCTTCGTGCGCTTTTTTGACAATAGCTAACTTCGAGTGTTGGTCTGGAGCAGGGAGACCGGTGTACGGCGGTGAGCGCGTGCCGTGCAACATTAACGTCCATTCTCGCAGAAATCCATAAGGGGCGCGGCTTGCTACCGAGCCAGCCGATAAATCCAACTTCGGGTTTCGCACGCGAACCTGAAAGCCGTAACGAAAGGGCAAATTAGACTAAGTGACGTCGCACCATCTCGAACGCATTTCCTTAGAGCCAAAAAAAAAGAGTAATGACGGGAGAATATGAAGGTTATTAACCTCGAGTGTCCATGTGCCACGAGGATATTCTCCCCATGTGTGCGTGGTCATAAAGGGCCATTTAATGAATCCATCGCGACTATCATCATCATTAGGCCTGCGACTCAGAATCATTGATTTGGTGCCCATAGGCGACATCAAGAACATTTCAATGTCGCCCCGTCTGCTAGCGTTCAAGGTGATCACGGCTTGCACGTGTTCCAGATACCTGACCTCCGACTCCGTGTTCCTACAGGCTTCCGTCTTCAGGTGCAAGATCAACGAGTCATTCGCCCAAATGGCCCTGTCCCAGAAGCAAATTGATCGGTTAAAAAGCAAGTAAATAACTTTGAAAACCAAATTCTTCATTTTTAATAGCCAATATCCGCCATCTTTCGAAAATGGCGTCGCGTGGGATCTGCCCAACATCTGTTAGCCTGATTCCCATTCAAGGTGTTCGCCACCGTTCAAGCTTTGTTTTCGCCCACATTGAGTTTATCACTTGTCAATTGCTTAAAAGGGTTGGCGGCTGGCTTCGTATTGTGTAGGGCAATATACAGCGGAGTATGGCTCAATTCCATCTGACGGCATATATTATGGATGGCGAAAATTGACGCATGGAAAAAACCTTATGGCTACTTCAGTGCCATCTAGTTGTAAGTGACATAAATAAGGACCTAATGTATTTTTCTCACCGAGTTTCGTTCATAGTTCCTCCTTGGCAATGAAACCGCGGCGGTACCGATTTCCACACTTTGGCCAAAGCCACCATGGCTCCAGCATCGAGGACACCAAAACCAAACAGATGATTAAATTCCAATCCGACGCCATTCATCGTCCACTGGAATCTCTTCTTGGCATCGTACAGGGAATTCCTCTTGGAAGTCAAAACGGTGAGATGCTGGATGTCTCTCCAAGTAAGCATCGGGCTGGAACGAAGCGAAGCAAAGATCCAGAGGTAAAGAAAAATGTCGATGACTCCCTTATCGATTTTCAATATTCCCAACCACGAGACCAAAGACGAAACTGTCTTTTTCTTACTTGGCTTCCAAAGCGAGAGCAAACACTCCAGCAGCTTCAGGAGCAGCCGCTGAAGTACCCGAATGAGTTTTCGTGCATTTTCCGTACAAATCTGTGGTAGCCTTTTTTTCCAACAGAAAGGAGATAAAAAATGTGTTATCCCCAAATCAGACAGAAAAATTCAACCACTCCAAGCCGAAAACTGATGAAATCACTTAATTACCACTCCAGTGTTGGGATCTTTGGCTCCGTTACTGAATGTGGACGCTAAAGTCGAGGAACAGCTCTCGTCGTAGTGAGCATTTTGCCCGTCATTGATGGCGGAATTGATAGAAACGGTCCACATTGAAGCCGCATACCCATCGCAATTACAATCGTCATCCGATCCGCCGTCGCCGCTGGCCCAAACGTAAATATTTCCCAAACCTCTCCGTCCCTGGTCAACAAGATTGTTTGTGTTCTTTAGCTTGCTCAACTGTTATTTGACTTTCCGTGAAGAAGAGGAAACGTGCTCTCTAGTTGAGTGTAGGGCAATTGTGTGGCAGTTTTACCTCGTTTACACCACGTACGATCGCTCGCATGGTGGCATTCCGTGGTCCATCGACCGTTTTTCCGTCGTCCGTGGGTCCCCATGACGCGCTGTAAATGTCGATTAAATCTGGTTCGTGTCCCATCGAGTTAGCTTCAATCAAGTCGGTCATGTACGGCTGATCCAGCATCCGTATACCTGCAACAAGGGCAACATGGACACATGGGGAAAAAAACGAAGTACTCTTTGCAACATCGACCCATCCTAACTTGCTTCAATCAACTTAACATTATTTCTCCTTTTTTTAACCTCAAGTTCTCCGTTAAGAAGACTCACCGGCTATTTTCGAGTTATAAGCAACACCTACACCACAGACGTTGTTATCTCTAGCAGCTGACACTTCTCCAGCACAGCGGGTGCCATGGCTTCATCGCCGACGGGCAAATGCGACCAATCAGAAGTGGGCAAAGGGGAAAAGAGGACAAAGGGGAGAGGAAAAATATATAAATTTGATTAAAGAGCACGACTTCACTCTCATTCAGGGTTGGGAAGAGGGGCAAATGGATTGAGGAGATAGTGAATGAAGCTTCCTAACCTGTTGAACCAATCATCGGTGTATCTCGGATAGGGGAACGGATCATTGCTACTGAAATCATAGCTGGCTCTCGCGTTCTAGAGACATCAAAGAGCGACGATGAGCACATGCAAATTAGCGTAATGAAACCTTGTCAAATCACAAAGCTCGAGTCCTAATGAAAGGATCAGTTATTGCTTACATAGTTGTAACGTAGATCTGGATGCATGTAATCCACGCCTACGAAGAAACCGTAAACAACTATTAGCTTTAAGAACGGTTTTCATTTTCTCTGTAGCACTTATTCATATCTGGCATATGTATTGATATTACCGTCGTCCATGATAGCTGTCGTCACATTTCTGCCGGTAATGCCTTGGGCCCAAGCTGCCTCCACGTTCAGATCCAGCCGCGGCTTTCCTCCATTCTGGCCCGTATTTTTCTACAATTTTTAATGAAAAAACTCCTTTATGTTGGACAAGTTATGGACAAGCGTAACAAGGAAGAATGAAAATGTGGAGAAAAGTAGACAGAAATAATGGCCATGGGGTTCTGGCCAGGCGTTCGGACAAAAGAAATTCAATAAGGTGGGGAAGGAAACTTTTTATCTAGCTTTTCCCTCAGGTTTCGAGAATAAAGGGTAGTGCGTAATACATTGTTATTAGAGCCACAGGGGAACTGTCCATACGCAGTGTATAGAGAAAAATAATAGAATCTTACCAGATACCATTGGTAAGGGAAATAGGGATCGGTGGGATCAGTTTCCTTCAGAGGCGTGTCCACCAAATTTTCTACCCGTAACGGCTGGTATCCGCGTTTCACCCGACGGAATCCGGATTGCTGGACGGCGGTGGCCACCTAGCAAAGGAAATGTCATTTAACGAGTCCTTGTCGTGGGATTCTCGTAATGAGAAAGAAGATTAACGTACGGTAGGCTCCGTTTTCAGCAGTCTGATATGACCGGTACTGCGTTTGCTGCGAGCAGCTGGTAAAGCTCGGTGGAGGAAATGGAATTCATGCGGGGAACCCGAAACCTATAAAACCATAATAATATGCGTTATCTAAATTGCTTTTAGAGTCGCCATCCAGATGTGTCAGATTGATTTGTCCAGAATTACATTACTACAGCAATCTTCCATGAACATGTTCCTGACAAGATGGGGAAGACCCTCGTACAAAAGATAATTACGGTAGAATTCCAATTGTATAAATCATGATTACGTAAACCCTGTAAACCAACGACTGGACTACTGTAGTGATGGCAGCTTTTAATTTTTGCGCATATTTTATTACTGGCTTCTAGCGGCGTTGTTCTTTTTCAATTTCCTGCCGTAAACCCAAGTCAAAACCTTGAAACTTTAAAATACTAATGGGAATCCAATCGAAAGGAAATTATATTATGTATTGAAGTAGAATAATTTTTCTCTCACTAATACACCGTTTAATGGAGGCAGCCTAACCTGTAAATCACGGAAACTCTCGATTATGTCATCTGTCGAGATAGAATTTTTTTTTCTCTCGCGAACACGCTTTGTATGTTGTCTTCATTTCCAAATCAGGCTTTGTTCGCGGGTGCTCCGAGCACATCTCATTTCGATCTCACAAAGGAACTGGAACTCAGCAAGAATAGGCATATATTTTCTACGCCTACTTAAAACAATTCTTCATTCTTCTAGCTTGTTTTAGAATTGGAATGTCAATTATCGGTAGTTCGGTTAAAATCAGTCCCATTTGCCAACTTTTTTACTTATTAACTACCGTCAGTCCACATCATTTGAAAGAAATTGATTTCTACTTGTTTTGTGTTACTGTTGCTCGTCGTAGTACTACTCGTGTTATTAAAAAGGTGTCGGCTGATAATGTCAACCGTGCGTTATGTCACCGGCCGTCGATCCATATCAGTGTATATAATTGGAATTCCACCGTCGCGAGGACAAGAAGAGCTGTAACTTACTGGGCCTAAGTTTTCAAAGCCGTATTTTTGGGCAATAGCATGAGCTTGGTCGTTGGAGAGCGGGTTTCGGAGTTTAACCAAAAACGAGTTGGTAAACACGTGCCGGGGCGACGAGCCACTGGCGGCCAATGGGGTGTTGCATAGTACGGCGAGAACCAGTGCCAAAAAGAAAGCGAGAAAACGCGGGTGATAAGCACTAGCACGCCATACGGTCAAAACCACCATTTCTAAGCAAGCCCCACGTTGCCACCACTGGGAGGAAGAACACTGTGGCTCTTTAACCTTTCCAAACGTGCTGGAAGACAAAAGATGCCAGTCGATCCTTAGCTCTGGTTGTAGGGATGGTACCAGCAGAGGATCCTTTTGCTGGAGGAAGTAGTTTCGCTAAACCATGGAGGCAGTGCAATTCCGTAATCGACAGCCACTGTTACCACCAACACTGAACCAAAACGAGGCAAGCTGGCAATACAGCAATAATAAGCGAAAGGAACCCAAAGCAAGAATGCGCTGCGAAAACAGATAAGGGACTCGCGGGCGAGTCAGTTTACGTGTGGCGTTGGCGGCCGCGAGATTCCCTCTTAATTTCCATTCGACTATGGGGCAAAACTGAACGTGGCACATCGATCCAAGACAGAAGGCCGCGAGCTGAAGTGATAGCAAAAGAAAGAAAGAGAGAGAGAGAGAATCATGGCGGGCATGCGTCCTGCTGAGAACCTCCGAGCTTTGTTTCGCTTGAGCGAGGAAACCCTTGCCGCGGAGGAGAGAGAGAGAGAAGGCGCGTGCTTAGCGACGTCTGTATGTGCCGGTGCGTAGATGAAACGAATGTACCGCTCAGGGGGGTTACGGGAGGGATATACACAACAGGGACCCCTTAGAAAAGAGAGGTGACGGATCAAGCAGCGAAAACGCCATGCGCCCTGTGTACTTCATGTGCTATTGATTGTTTGCACCTCCCCCTTACTCTACACTACACCGTTAAGCTTCCCTTATGCTCTCCGTCACCGAGCCACCCGCAATTCCGTCGCTCCACGATACACGAAGCCAAACTTTCCCCCATGCGGGTGGCCTTGGGGACAACCTCTGTTTTGTAAATAGGGAACCCGGTACTCGATCGAGGAAGATTGGGTCCAAAGTCTCTTCCTTCAAGCGTTCACACTTATAGCAGTTCATTTTACGGAAACTGGCGCTAAGTTGAGTTCTCCCTAGTTCTGGGATACCACTGTTGACGTATATGTTGAAGCTTGAGATTGACGCTTTTTTTAAGAGCGTGTGACTGTCAGCTGGCAAACATTGGGTCTGGACGTTGGCCTACTGGAGTACTGTTGCTAGGGTTGAGCATACCAGTTAATGTATGCGAGCTGATTATATTAGACGAGAAACCCCACATGCTTGGGAGGAAAATGCTGGTTCCTTCACAGCTACGGTGGCGGAGAGTTAATGTGATGATATGGGTAAATTGCCAACCAGGATAGTGTTTTCATGGTTTCTGTTTTCGCGTACTGGACACGTGATGTCACTCTCCTAAGTGATGCCCAGGGGAGATCGCGTCCTCGGCAGACCCTGGCAAGCGCAGGATGAGGTACGACTGAGGATTTCAGTGTTGCTGACCACTAGTTGATTCATTACTGCTGTATTTCTGACTACCTGTCTGATTGATGAAATCACTGAGGTGGAGAAAAGCTGGCTTGCAGAATAGAGCGACATCATGTCTAAAGACGAGCTTCAGGCGTAGGAAATGTCAAATGTAGTAAAAGTACTCTTATCCTACCTCACTTCAACCCGCTGCTACTTAAGCCAGTTAAGACTGCCTTGTCCAATCGGCTTTCTGTGTTTATTCTAGGAAAGCTGCTGTGTCAATACCGAACCATAACGTAACAATTCGTCAAAAATTTGATTGACTATGAAATAACACTAATTCCCTTGCTTTCTGAAATGGGAAAAACCGCCAGACCTTTCAACCACACTTGTTTGTGCTGTTTGGATTTCCTCTAATTGTACGTACATGAAAAGCACGGATCCTATAGCAGTAATTTTCTTTACGATCAGAGCACCAAGTTTGTCAATCCAATTATGGAGACTTCATGTTATGTCACTTTCCGTGGCATTAAGTCTTTTTACGAACGATCTGAATATCCCTGTTGCTGTCGTGGGTACTCTTAAGAAGAGCAGAACTCCAATGCTATCAAGTAATGTGGATCGCGGGTAGTTGCTAAGTCGAAAAGTTGACATAGTCGGACTGACATTTCATTGCAACAACGTAACAAGAAAAGAAAGTAGCGCACGAAGGTAACATAAAACTGGTCTGCTAAGTGATCGTAGAACAATAAATCTTTATCTGCGGATATTACGAGCTCATCTTACAGTGATTTCACAAAAATGTTATTCAAATACGGTAGATGCGAAAAGTGGATGAACTTTCCACGACAGTCGATTAGCACACCTATTTTGTGTCATCTTGTTGCGTTCCTTTCTTTGTTACGTTCTTTCAATGAGTCAATGATGTCAAATCATTTCAATTTTCCGACTTCTGAACAACCCGCGATCCACATTACTTGATATCATTGGATTTCAACTGTATACAAGTGCTGATCCTACTAATGCTCCAGTGTACTTCGGGTACATTCGAGACGTGTGTGTGCACTTATTTTCCAGTTTAAATCTAGCTGGGAGGTGTTATTGTGTTGCGGAAACGGGATTACAAGCTTTTATGTGAAGTAGACGCGGCTGGCCTAGATTGCAAAACTCAAACTTCAGTAAACTAATCCTTGTTCTTTGTTGGGTAACTTCCACGCGCGCGACGAGGTATCATGATTTCCTATTTACCTTCCACGAGACGGAAGGAGCTTTCCATAAAATATATTTAGCCTATCTTAAGCTGTCTCTCGGGTTGTATTGGAAACGATAGTACCGTTCGTTGAAGTTCTATTTCAGCCGAGTTTTACTGTCAGGAGCACTTACAAGTATATATGGATACATATTCTAGACTACTTTCCCCATGACTGGGATCTATTGCAGCTTCATTTTTGCTAAATGGCATTCAACACAAACCTGTATGCTACACGGGAAGCCTGGCTTTGACAGCAGGGATCCGTGGTGGTTGCTGGAGCGTTTGGGCAGTGGTTGCCTAGCAACACTGTTAAGCGCAGCAGTTCCCGATTGAATCCCCTGCTTGAAACGCATTTGAACCATTTGGAGCACCACGCGCTTCAAACTTGTAACATACCATTATGGGATTCGTGAAAATCTATAAGGCAGAGTTGGCGTTCCATTATCAGTACCAGTCAAGGTCACTAATAAATACTTGAGCGAGTCTGGTCGAAAATGCCCTGCGGCTCGAAATGTTGGGTAACGGTTCTTTGTTCTTCAAGCTCGCACTGAGAAACGACTGCGCAAAAGGAATGTTTGGTAGTAGTTTCCACCGCAACGTATTGTAAACTTAAGGGAAACTAGAGCTGCCAGTAGTTCGTGGTGCTACTGAAGCGGCGGGTTCTTCTCCACGCGAAGTTTCGCTGAAAAGTTTCTTTTGAAAAGAACTAATTCACATAAAAATGAGTAATAAGAAGAATGGGTCCGGTAGTAAAACTCTTCGCAAAATGGAAGGCTACGAGAAGATTCGCACCGTCGGGAAAGGTATGGTATTGTGCTAAAAATGTACAATGTGCCAAGGGGGATTTTCATCCTCTTACGAGTTTATGATCCACGTAGGAGCGTTCGGAACAGCCAATTTATACCTGCGGCAACGAGATCAAAAGCTGGTGATTATCAAGGAGATTAATATGCATGAGTTGTCCGGTTCGGAGCGACTCTTGGCGTTGAATGAGGTCAAAGTGCTTTCTTCCATGGCGCATCCTAATATTATCAGGTGAACCAGTCTGGTCGTCACCCCGGAAACTCAGATTAAGCATTTAATTGAATTCCATGAAATTAACAGTAATTTTTTTGGTGTAGTTATTACGACAATTTTGAAGAAGACGGCTTGCTAATGATTGAAATGGAGTACGCAGACGGCGGGAACCTCGACCAGTACTTGTCGAACCAGATGACGCCGCTCGAAGAATTAAAAGTTTTGCGCATTTTCCAACAATTGGCCTCTGCGTTGGCATACATGCACGAAAATAATGTCCTCCATAGGTGCATACAGTCTCCTTCGTAAACTTGACAGCTTTTGAGCAACTTTTTTATTGAAAATCTTCAGGGACTTGAAGACCGCCAACGTGTTCCTAACCAAAGAAGGCGCGGTAAAAGTGGGTGACTTTGGCATTTCCAAAATGTTAACTACAAGAAGAAATGGCGCCCATACAGTACTCGGCACGCCGTACTACATCAGTCCCGAAATGGTAAGATCTCGCTCCAACTCAATTTCGCTCTTTTTCAGCCTCTGATTTCTTTCGTCGCTCTCCTATTTATCACACGTTATTTTGTTACTTATTTATTCCAATTCATAATTTTCTTTTACTATTGTTAATATTGGCCTTTAATATTCTTTAATAATGTTTATACTAGAGGTTGGTTTTACCTCTTTACTTTTTTATTTTTAACACTCCCACAAAATTTCAGTGTGAAGGGAAACAGTACGACGATAAATCCGATATTTGGGCACTGGGATGCATTCTCTACGAAATGGTTTGCCTCCAGAAAACTTTTGATGGCTCCAACCTTCCGGCATTGGTCAATAAAATCGTCAAGGTAAACTGTATGTTATGTTGCGGCCTTTATGACCTAACCAAAAACTTGAATTTTTTCTCTTTTCGGGGTATAAAGGGTCAATTTGCTCCCATTCGAGGCAATTATTCGCCTCTTCTTAAAATGTTAATTCATGACATTCTACAAAAACTACCGGAATACCGCCCAACAGCGGAAGAAATCTCACAGAAGCGTCTGCCGGAGATACTGGCCCAGTTCGACATCTCCACCTTGAACTACGAAGGCTTCGATCCCACCGAGTTCGCCTACAGCTCGACAAACGAAGACGGATCCAGGTTTCAAGTTGCTTCTTTCAGCTATTTGTCTTATTTATCCCTGAACGCTTAATATTTGACAGGGTTTCCAGCAAGACTTACCGGTATGACGTCATAAGGATTTCGATTTTCCCTTTTTGGTCGTACTTTACAAATGTAGGTTTTCTTCAATAGATCCGTCGTCTATCGCATTCGATTAACCGACTCCGGTCTCTCGTTATCTCCCATGCCTTTACCGGCTCGTATTCGAGTGCGGGAAATTACTACGAGTGAGAGTCACGTAATTGTTATAACTACAGGTAATCAAGTTCCTCCTTTGACTAGCACAGTAATCTACACTCTGATCGTCTTTGATTATCTAACAGTCTTTCTGGAATCTTTGAAAACCAGATCTCATGGTTTATTCGTGGGGAAGAGGAGCAGAGGGCCAATTAGGGCATGGCGGCAAACCTGAATGGCAAAAGAAACCTTTACTTATTGAAGCTCTGAAAGGAAAATCCATCGTCAAGTAGACGAGAAACGACATCTTTTATTTTATGACCCAGTTGCTGTTATAGGAGCGGGGCAGGCGAAGGTTTTAGTGTCTTCGTAAGCGAATCCGGAATAGCTATGAGTTGTGGAGATGGAAAAAATGGCTGTTTGGGTCAGGGCAACTTTAACAGTTTGGCTGCACCAAAAATTATTGGTATTTCATAACGAATTCTACCGTACTCGGATGTTGATCGTCTCTTGTTTTCGTCTAGAGAGTCTCTTAAGCGTGGATATTAATGTATTAGCGTGCGGACCACAACATGTTGTGGCCTTGTCTAACGATGGAGACGTTTATGCCTGGGGCAGTGGGCCGAGCGGTTGCTTAGGCTTGGGGGAAGCTCTACAGCAAACGTTAGATCATTCTATTTTTCCCGTTCTCATTTAAAACCTTGTGCGTAAATTCTGACGCGGTGTAAGATACACTTGTGAGCCACTAGATGGTTTTACCGCTACAGGAGCCATTAGTTGTGGTCTTGTTCTTTTTAAACATAGAATGCTCAACAAATCATCATTTTGTGGAGAGAAGCACAAGAAAGCTTTGTAGTTTAGGTTCTAAGAACGAATCACGACAATTAGTTTGCCCATTTTCGTGCCTTTAAAGAAATGTCAACGAAAGCGTATCTCAACATGGCAGCTACAGGCGCCTACTTTTATTACTAATATCGATTTTCATTACTAGGCCCAGTCCTATGATTATGGAATTACCCCGACAGCATAATGTTTGCACAATCCGTTGCGGAATGGATGGCACGGTGCTGATGACGGAACTAGGGACTGTTTTGGCCTGCGGAGATAATCGGCATAATCGATTTGGACTTCGGGGGGGATTTTTCCCATGGAAGGTAAGAGAAGAAAATATGATGTACTCAGTGGCGTATCCAGGGGGGTCAGGGGGTCTGCCCCCCCCCCCCCCTGAAATTTTGATTTTACAATGGGGAAGATAGGGCAATGACCAAGTGTCCAAAAAAAAATGCATATTAAGACCCCCCCCCCCCGAAATGAAATCCTGGATACGTTACTGGACGTACTGAATCTCCCCCGAACACACTGAAGATGGACTTTGTAACGAAAGGACTCGCGGAGCTTGTTTTGGACGCCGACCGAATGCAAAACTCTACCGGCCAAGTACGTGGAAGCTTCAATAGGCAGGGATCACTGCGCGTTTCTCACCGAAGGCGGGCAAGTGACGACATTAGGCGCTAATGAGCTCGGACAGCGTGGATTGGGAAAAAGAGGATCTGTCAATTCTGGTGCCACTGCTGTACTGAGTTTGGAAGGCAGGGTTGCCACAGTTACGTAACCTTAGCTTCTCGTTATTCATGTCCATCGCAATGTTTTTTTATGAATTATTTTTTTACATTATTTGAAATGAATCACTTATAAAAACGAAAGTACACAATACAAATTAAAAATAAAGTAAACATTAGTTAAAATAGGAAGCGTAATAAAAAAATAATTAACTTAAAGAGTAATACTACTATGTTTAGTGTCTATATATTTAACTGGATTAGAAAGTTGATCCTACTGATAATGAAATTGCGGCGTTCAAAAGATGTACTGTACTTGAAAGGCCCTAAAGAATTTTCCAATAACTACAGAGCGCTCAGTGCGGTGGCGATTTTACGCTCGTTTCCACGTTAGACAATGCTATATACATGTGGGGTTACGCGGAATCCGCCGACAAGTCTGGGGACGGTGTAATTGTTCCCGAGCCCGTGGAGGTGCTGGCGTAAGATATTACCTTTAACATTTCGATAAAGTTTGATCGAAGTATGGAAATCTTGTTCGTAGGCTGTATGCTTCACCATCCCAAATTGGCAAAGGTCAAGTTTTGCATTTCTCGGGCCTTCTAACGAACTCGGATTCTGGTTGGTTGGTCGTTGATACGACTGTGGCGCTCGCCAAAGTACCAGGTCATACCATGGATCCCAATGAGTCCGATATTCCGCGGGTATTCTCTCCACGTTCTTCGTCGCCAATTGTGGCCAAAGAAAGCCAGAAGTTGGGTTCGGTAAGCAGTTGGAAAAATTTTAACACTGTAATGTATTTTTTTTATTTTCATTAAATAGGAGATACCGGCTTGGTTATGGGAAGACGTCAACCAAACTAAAGCACCCAAGAATTACGATGTATAGATTGCTTATATTTTTTTTTCACGGACAGTTTTTCAACCGTTGTTGTGGAGGGAAATGCTGAAAAATTTGCGGTTGCTTCAAGTACCGTACATCGAGTAACTTCATGTGACACCAAATTAATACTATCTGCCTTGCTTTTCTGAACACCGAGAAGTGGTCCAGATTGTTTGACAGCGAAGTTTTGAGAATGGTTTCAGCATAATTGCTAAATGTTCCAAATGTCTAGCCTTCCTGCTGCCTTGTATTGTTTTGTACCAAAAGTATTATCTTACTTTCTCCGGTCACGATCTTACGGAACTAATTTTGTTTTAAAACCGCACGTTTTAAAAAATGTCTATGGGGAAAAGAAACTGCTGCAACTTATATTGATTTCAAGAGCCCCCGAATAAATAACCACTCTTGAATACGCAAAATAAAATTATACTCGCCAAACTGTAACAATTTCTTGCCAATGTTTGTAATCCGATTGTAAGAAATTTTGCAGACGAAATTGATGGGAAAATGGGGCTATTCGCGCACATAGAAGAAAAAAATGTACCTTCCTTTATCAACTTACTTGAGTTCAACTAGAGGAGGGATGGGACAGTGTGGACACTTTTCTGTAGTTTATTTTTCACTTCACGTGGAGACAAAACTGTAACCTAAAACTATACTCATTAGATGGCCTGGTGTCCTGGCTATCAAATGAGGTATTGTACGCTTGAAAAACACAAACAATAACACCAAACACCCATGAAAACTGGAGGCTCATCCGACTGTCCAAAACAAGATACCGCGGATACAATTTGGACTTGGGTGTAGTGCGATTTGTCCGTGTGTTTTGCCATAAGAAAACTAATAGGTAGCCTTTTTTAAAAATACATAATAGACTTGAAATATCTAAACGAAACTTAACAGTTATACTCCCTTTCGATATAGGAATCATCCTAGCTCAAATCAGTGCAAGGAAACTCACGATTTTGTAAAAATGATTATTCACAACAAGAAAAGGCAATGCAAATGGCTGAGTCCAAATCGTACTAAATCATCCCTTTGGAGTTTAAAATCTCGTGCAAAAAAAGGACAGCGATTTTAGAATAAAACTTTTTAACTTGCTTATTTTATTATGGATAAATTAGGCAAACATAATAGGGCGTATGCCAATCTTAGTACATAGTTCCCCCCGGTAGGACATTAGGACACAGAGCCGCCATTGTTCGCACCACTGTTTACACTAAGTACTGTCAACAGTATACGACCGTCGTTCTTATTTTCACACTTTTTTAGTAAGCCGTGGCTAACTTACATAGGAAAGATGAAATGTTGTGTAAAATGTTGTCTGTCGAAAACAGAGAGCAAATTCAGCCAATTTAAGACCACGTGAAACACAGATGTAAAAATCAAACAATAACAATGGTTCGAACAATGGCGGCTCTCCCCCTACCAGTGGGAACTATGTACTAAGATTGGCATACACCCTATAGGGTTCCCGGAAGCCGGCTTTTGCGAAGCCAGCTTCAAAGCCGGCTTTTGCAAAGCCAGCTTCAAACCCGGCTTTGACCTTGAGTTCTCCTCGGCTTTAAAGCCGCCCCCAGGCGATGAAAAGCCAGAAAGCCAAAAGCCGAAATACGATGCTGGCTTCGAAGCCGGCTTTCTGTCATTTTGCTCGGAAAGGCCACACCCCTTCTGAACTTATCCCTTCCCTCTTCCATTGTAAACAAACACAAGTGATCTGAAATGTTCGTTCCCCTTGCTCGGCATTTTAAGTAGCCACGCCCACAACGAGCTTTGGCCAATAACGAAAGGTTTCATGACCATGCAGTTTAAAAACAAAGCCAAAGCCGAAGCCGAAGCCAAAAAGTCTGGCTTCCGAAGCCAAAAGCCGAAGAAGCCAAAGCCGAAGCCGAAGCCGGATTTTTTCGGCTTTTGGCTTCGAAGCCGCGGCTTCCGGGAACCCTAAAACATAACTGTATTTTATTTGCCGATACTAAGTTGTTCTTTTGTATTTTATGTATTCAATAAGAACTCTTTTTTAAAGGCTTGTTTTTTAACCTTCAACTTCCAGCGTATTCGAGTGAAAGGCGCGATACCACGTGGTTAAAGCGTCAAGAAACAAGTTCTTCTGGGAATAATTTTTGAAGTTAGTTCTCAACAATCTACCATAGAGGCGCTGTAAGTAAACTACGTATTGAACGAAAGCTGACCTCCTTATCCGAATATGGGTCTAACTCTTACGCCTTTCCCTCCATCTTGTTTTCCTGATTGAGGAGTTGGTCGGTTGTGTCGAACATACCCTAATAATCCACAAGTAATATTGCCGTAACTAAACTTACTGAAGTATAGTTTCTGTATTGAATTTTTATTGTGTAGCCTTTCCTTACATCGTGTACCTATTTTGTGCCCGTAAAAGTTTATCCTGGTCATAATTTCATTGCCTTTTTTTCTTCGCACGTGGTGACGCCGTACTGTCATATCCATGTCACGACAAGATTAGGTTTATCGCGTAAATTAACCAGCGGTTATGTTAGCGTAATCTAGTTTCTAGTTTTTCTGTTAATTTATATGAATTAATTTAAAGATTATGTAACCATGGTTGTCTACTTTCGTGTACTTCACAAAGCACTGATGCGTACTTTGCTTTTTGCACTAGTATTAAATAACTGATTTACCCCCTGAAATTATTTTCATTAGTTTAGGCAGCTAGTTGTATATTAAAACGCGACAAACACGTTCATTCTTATTCCTTTCTTCGAAACAGAATGGCGGACGCGGCTCCAGCCGGTGGACGTGGCGGTCGTGGTGGTTTTGGAGATCGTGGTCGTGGCGGACGCGGTGGACGTGGACGCGGCCGTGGTCGTGGCGGTCCCCGTGGACGTGGACGTGGCAAGGAAGGAGAGAAGGAATGGGTTCCCGTTACCAAATTGGGCCGCTTGGTCCGTGATGGCAAGATCAAGACCTTGGAAGAGATCTACCTCTTCTCCTTGCCCATCAAAGAGCACGAAATCATTGATTTCTTCCTGGGACCATCTTTGAAGGACGAAGTCCTCAAGATCATGCCCGTCCAGAAGCAAACTCGTGCTGGTCAACGTACCCGCTTCAAGGCTTTCGTTGGTACGTAACCTTCACTTTCCTTCAACGAGAGGTCTTTTTTTAAAATACAAATGGTTTTTATTCTTGTTGGCTTAACTTTGCTGTAGTTATTTCGTTAAATTGCATCTATTCAGTTTTGCTTTTGTTTGTAAAAATTTGTTTTTTAATTTGTTTGCTAATCTCGTCTATTGTTTCGTTGTAATAGCTATTGGAGACTACAACGGACACATTGGCTTGGGTGTCAAGTGCTCCAAGGAAGTCGCCACTGCCATCCGTGGCGCCATTATCTTGGCCAAGCTCTCCGTCGTACCCGTACGTCGAGGCTACTGGGGTAACAAGATCGCTAAGCCCCACACCGTACCGTGCAAGGTGACTGGCAAGTGCGGTTCAGTTTTGGTGCGCCTCATCCCGGCGCCCCGCGGTACCGGCATTGTGTCCGCTCCCGTCCCCAAGAAGTTGTTGCAGATGGCCGGTATTGAAGATTGCTACACCTCGGCTCGTGGTAGCACTGGCACTTTAGGTAACTTCGCCAAGGCCACCTACGCTGCCATCGCCAAGACCTACGCTTATCTCACTCCTGATTTGTGGACCGAGACTGTTTTCACCAAGTCTCCCTACCAGGAGTTCACTGACTTCTTGGAGAAGAACCACCGCCCTCTCGGCACTCAAAGACAAGAAGCTAAGGCTTATTAAGAAGTGTAACGTTTTCAAGGCAAGACTTGAATGTATCTTCGAGAAAATGGCCGTTGATCATCTGCCTGAAAGGAAAATACATGAGTCTTGATGAAAAACTTGACAACATGTTTTTATTTATTTTTTATTTGCTGAATCGATAGTAACACAAAGGTCCGCCAAAGTATTATTGAAAATGAAGCACGACTGTATGAAACTTAACCTCCTATGATTGTATAGAAGTATCAAAAGGAGGAAGCCTAAGATGGTATTGAAGAAAAAAAACGGTTAGTTGCACAGGAGCCTGAAGCACATTAAACAAAAATGTTGGAGTTCACAGAGTGACGCTGCGTAATATTTCCAATGCGACTTAACAGTAACGTTAGCAAAAGTGAAGAAAACAGGAGTAATTTGAGTATCAGTGATATGGAACGATATTATAGTAGATCATATAACAGTACACAAATACTTAAAAAGCTTCACAGATTGAGAAAAGAATTACCCAACATATAGTAAAGTAAGTTAATTTTGTACACTAAAATCGTATGCGTATGTTTCAAGTTTTTGTTAGCAAAATTTGGACACAACAACAGACATAATTAACCGAAACTAATAATAAACGCAAGCCTACGTGGGGCTTGAGTATTGAGAACCAGATTCGTGAAATGGAGTAAATCGTTATAGGTACTGTTTTGTATCGATCAGAATGAATTAAATTGACTTGACACTTATGTAATCATATGTATTACAGCAAAAGAGTTATCCAGTCAACGTGTCACGCCAGCAGCACCATCAAACAAAATAGAAATAATTCGTCTTCTAACTATGTTTATGTTTTTTCGACTTCTTGGACTTTTTGCTTTTCTTGCTCTTCTTCTTCCGGGATTTCTCATCTTCGGAACTGGAACTGGAAGCTGAGCTGGCAGTCGAGGCGGAGCGTTTCCTTTTCTTCGACTTGCTCTTCTTCCGCTTGGGGGACGATGACGCCGAGCGTCGGCTTTCACGCTTGGACATGCCCTTGGTGCCAGTTTCCTCCGCTAGAGGCAACCCACCCAACGGCGCCCCACTGGCTAGATTGGCCCATTCGTCTTCCTCTGCTTTGCCCGGAGCGTGCTTCCCCTGACTACTTCCCACGTATTCTTCACTCCTGTGCTTCCGCTCTCCGCTACGCGAACGCTCCCTAGCGGATGATTTTCCTTGGCTCGCTGATGCCAAGTCGATCTTCTCTCCCAGTCGCTCTTTGGCCGACACCCGGGAATTGGCCAAATCTGCAGATACGGTTTCCCTGGGTGGCGTCGGGTTTCTGTCCAGAACAAAGCGCGACCGGTCCAGTAATCGTGGTTTGTTGCTGGAAACCGGCAACGTCCTGTGCCGTTCTTTTTCCTTGTCTTTCTCCTTGTCCTTGGACTTGTCAGCCATGAAATGTTTGAGTGGTTTGATCTCGATGGGTTTGATGGCACTGATGGCTCGCTTAAAGATGGCGTTGTCTGACCGTTTGCCGCTCAGTTCCGCCGCCGGTAACAGCGGTACCGGTTCTTCCTTGTATCGGCTCGAAGAACCTTTACTCTTCGACGAACTTTTGCTGACCGCCACTTCTTCCTTGACACTGGCGTAACTCTTCTTCGCGTACTGCTCTTCTTCCGGGGGCGGACTTCTCTTCCGCGGAAGTTCTTCCTCGTAAGTTTTGGATGCCGCACCTCGGCCGACGGCGCTTTCTGTCTCAATGGTCAATTCATCTTCCTTCGGGTGCAGGGTCAACACGTCATCCGGTTCTTCTTCCATAGTGCGACCATTGCCCTGCGAAGGGGGCGTGGCTAACTGCAGTGGCCGCCACTTGTTCGACCGCTCCAAGTCTTCTCTACTTGACTCAAACATATCTCCTGAGGAATCTTCCCTCTTGACTGCAAGCTCCTCCCCTTCGGGCTGACCCATCTTCAGGTCAACGTCCTCTTCCTCCTCCTGTGTAGGGGGAGCTGGCGGCGAGGGATTCACGAATGTCAACAGTGGATCTTTATTAATCTTCGAAGAGCCCGGTACTTCTCCGTCTTTTTCATCCAACGTGGGCGTGTCAGCGGAAGTCTTAACGCTCGGACTCCTTTTTCGGTGCTTTTCTTTCTTTTTCTTGCTCCGCCCCTTTTCATCCCCTTCCTCCTCCACTTCTTGACTCCGCTTATCCTTCTTTCGCTTCTTCTTCTTCTCCTTTTTCTTCTCCCGTTCGGGGCTGTCGCCACCCTCTTCCCGTGACTCCTCCTCCACCACTCGCTTGCCTTCAAGATTCGCTCGCGATTCCGAGTCCCTGCGGTGCCGCTGTTTCCCTTCTTCCTCCCTAGATGGCACTTCTTCTCTTTTCGGTGACGCCCTTCTGTCGTAAGACGCGCTCCGCTTGCGTTCCCTTTCAGGAGAACGACTACCGGTACGCTTGGGCGTCCTACTACGCTTGTGCTTGCCAGCGTCCGCGTCACCGGGACGCTCCGCTGAGACCCCACCCTCCCGGACCCGCCCACTTTCGCGTTCGCGTTCCGGTCGTCGGCTTCTCTCATCCCGCTCGGTGTCTTTCGCCGGAGCGTAAGAACGTTCGCGACTCGAACGTTCGAACTTCGAGGAATTTTCCCGTTCCCGGTAGTGCCGATCCTCCCTACCGTGGCGGTAGTCATCGAATCGCGACTCGTCGTAAAAACCTTTGGCGTAATCTCTATGGTAATCCTCTCTGCCACGCTTGTCTCGGCCGTAATCTTTGCCGGTATAGGCGGAGCTACGAGAACCGTAGGCGTCCGCACCGCTTCCTGCGCCAGCGTAGGAATCAGGTCCCATTCCGTGTCCTAACGACGCGTCTCGTCCAGGTACCGTCAAGGAAGCAAAATTAGGTACGTCCGCACCGTAAGGCGGGTAGTCCCTTTCGTACCGACTGCAGAACACAAAATACAAGATTAGAATAAAGCATCCGTTGTCCAGAAGAACGGTAAACGTACCTGAAGTGTCTGGGCGAACGCGAGCGACTACGAACAGGAGAGCGGGAGCGTCTCGGCGAGCGAGTTCGCCGTCTGGGCGACCTGGAGCGCGATCTGGAACGGGAACCCATTCTACCGCTGCGCTTACGCATTGGACTGCGCTGTCGCTTGGCAGGAGACCGGGATCGGCTAGTAGGACGTCTGCCAGTCGGACTTAGGGAACGCTCTCGAGAGCGGGAGATTGAAGGACGCTTCGTTTTGGTGGGAGCGGGTGATCGAGAGCGCGA
Source organism: Triops cancriformis (assembly GCA_020615345.1). Classification (NCBI taxonomy): domain Eukaryota; kingdom Metazoa; phylum Arthropoda; class Branchiopoda; order Notostraca; family Triopsidae; genus Triops; species Triops cancriformis. Next base: position 39,860 of record JAHZNP010000618.1, read on the forward strand.
CCGGGAGCGAGAACCGGAATAGGAGCGTCTTTTCATCTTCCTCACCCGGTCCCGCTCTCCTTTCTCCTTCAGCATGCGTTCAAAGGCTGCCAAGGGATCCTCTATCACCCTGAAACGGAAGAATAAGTTCATACACGATAAAAAAGTAGTAGATACAAAACAATTGAAAGAAATAATAAAATTGAAATGGAAGAATAAGTTAACAAAATAGTAGAAACAGAAACAAAACTGAAAGAAATAACAAAACAATTGGAAAAATGATAAGAGCTACAAAAATATGATGTAAGAAGATTGAAAAAATAAACAAATACTAAAAGCGACAAGAAATAATATCAAATAAAGGTTTAATGCAAGTAAACTGCTTTTCAACACAAGCGGCAGTAAGCCTAGTTCACGCCGGCCGTAAGTTACATAAATAAAGCAAGACTCATTGTTAACAAAGATTAGTCGCTGCTCTGGAATATGTAGAAATTACCCTTGTTGTAAGATTGGATGCTGTGCAATGGCAGCAGCGGCGTTTGACGATTCGCTTCGGAATCCACTTCCTAGGAGAAGAGTATTTCATCAGTTAAATGCATCGCAGTGGAGTTCACTTATCTTCAATTCGCTTGTCACTCCCATTTCATTCAATTGGAGACAGACTCGGTTAATTTTAACTCAAATAACCACAATTCCTATTACTTCATATAGTGTTCGATAAGTAAGTCCGGTTAACGGAAATTCCAAAAAAGATTCCGAGTTACAATTCACAATCGAAAAAATCTTTCACCTTTCACTGCCCCCCAACCCCCATTTCATGTTCTGTATTTCGCGACTTCCTAGTCAGTTGTCTTGTAGAAACGGTGATGCAAACGTGTGTAGGAAAGAAGTTCATACATTTATTTTAGCCCACAAAGCTGAAGTTTGGTCACACTTGGACAAGAATGAAATTAAAGTATCAATTGCTCAAAAGTATGGTGTTGATCAAGGAGTGATTTGGAAAATAAAAGTCAAAGGAAAACATTCTACCGGCCAAATAACTCCAAGGATCATAATCAGTCGTGATCGGATAATTACCGAAAAAAAGCAAAAAAAAGACGTTGAACAACTCTCAATTACGTAACCTTTCTTGAAGAAGTGCAAAATTGTGTTCGATTGTAACTTCTACTGACAGGTTAAACAGTATAATATATTGGAACACATAAGGATTTTGTATATTGTTGTGTTTATTCTATAAGTATTTCTAGCTGTGGCAAATAGGCACTGCGTACTATTTCATAGTCCGTTTATCTTCATACTGACAGGTCGGGCCCAAGCCTATGAAGTTAAGCGAGTTTGTAGTAGTATTTAATTTTTGCTTACCATTTCTGTCATACTGGGAACCATAGCCGCCTCCGTAACCACCAGACCTACTTAAAAAAATAACATAAAAAAAATAATAATAATAAATAAAATAAAAAAATAATATTTCATCGATATCTACATAAAAATCGAACAGACGTTCTCTAATTTTGTTGTTGTTTGTTAATAAAAAGCCTCTACAAGTGGTCCAACCCACAAATACGGCTATCTCACACCCGGGTTAGACTTCATTTATACATATAAATAACTTACCCGTGAAAATGCGAGCCCCCATGCGGCCCTCCGGAGCCGTAGGGCATTTGGGGCGGGAAAGATCCGGGTCCTTGGTGAACATGACTGGGTGGGTGGTTGGGTGGCGGTCCGTTGGGAGGCATGTAAGGCATTCGCGGGGGCGGGCCGTGGTTCGGATGCATGGCATTATACCCGCTCATATGTGGCGGCTGGTGATGCGATGGTGGTAAGCCGCCAGGAGCCGGGCCGGACGGCATTCGTTGCATGGCCAGTAATCCTTGTTGCAGCATGGCGATTTGCGAACCAAGCAGCAACGGCGAGCCGGCCAAGAGCTGTTGGATCGAAATGGCGCCTTGGGGCATTAACGGCGGCATTCCAGCGGTTCCGCCTCCTCCCCGGGAGGGCGTGTACTTCTTCTCCCGGCTTCGTGGTGACGATCCCACTCCGGCCGGTTTTTCGTCGACTGTCGGTGTTGGGACGCGCGTTTCCGATCCTGGGCCTGGCGACAGCGCGGCTGCTTCCGAGCTGGCCTTTTCTTTCGACTCGTCATCCACTTCCTCTTCCCCGCCCTCGTCGGCAGGTTTTGCTTTTTCCGCCTCCTCCGTATCGCCCAAGTCCTTCATGTCATCATCCGAGACCGGTTCTAGGCTGGAATCTTCGTGCAAAATGCTCAAAACGGGCGCTGAGCTGGGTGTAGCCTCGTTAGGGACAGCCGGAGGTGACGGTGCGCTAATTTCGGCGGGCTCCACCTCTTTTTCCACCTCTTTCTCTACCGGCGGCGCTCCGTTGACTTTGAGCTTGGAGTAGCCCGTTTCTTTCTGGAAATTCGCCACCGCCGTGCGCAGGAAACGGTTAGGAATGAGCGTATCAGGAGAAACGTTCTTTTCGTGACAAGAGGGACACGTATGTTCTTCAGATTCCAGCAAAGTGGTCCGAACACCTGGAAACACAGCCCCAAAAATGTTATACCGTATGTCAACGTTTTTTCTACTGTGATTTTTTTTTACATTCGTCGCAAAAGGATTCTCCGCAACACGGAACCAGCACAGCATCAGAGAGCAAATCTCTGCAAATTCCACATTTGAGATCATCAGGGATTTCCGGCTTAGGAGCTACATCCTTCTCTTCTTCGTCTTCTTTTTCATCCTCAAAACGATTCTTGTCGGCTTGGTGATCTTTGTACGCCTCACTTGGGTATAATAAAAAGAATAAATTAATAATTTTACTAACGAAATATATAAAAAGTTTCTTTTTAAGTTTATTTTTTAATTTGTGTAACTTTTTTTAGTTTATTATTTGTTTTTTTTCTGGTATTTGATGTAGGTATGTTTTCCTTCGTTTCTCTTTTGTTTCTTTTTGTGTGCATTTTATCTTTCTACGAATGTTCTGTATTTTTCGAATTTTATATTTATATATAAAAGTTAAAAAAATACTTATACAAAAGATAAGATGCACACAAAAAAATAAAAGAGAAAAAAAAGAAAAACACACCTACATCAAATACTAGGAAAACCCAATAAAATACACAAATTAAAAAGGAAACTTAATAAATAACAGAAAAAAGATCAATGTTTTCAAATAAACTTAATATGAAATTCTTTGATTTTCATTTTCTACGTACTGATCCATGATATTGACAGCAAAGACACCAGATGGCGTCATCATGGCTCCAGGGACGGTAGGTCCTTCTACTGGCACCATAAAGGAACGGGGGATGCCGGTACTTTTGCGGACTTCAATATTGGCCTGTGTAAACGGACAATTCTTGATCCAATGGCCCGGTTGGCCACACTTGAAACAGCAGTAATTGGCCGGCACCGCGCCGACTTGGTTCGAACCACGAATTTTTACATATTTCGAAGGATCGTACTCTTGCGTCGACTGGGCCATCATGGCTTTGATTTTCTCCTCTTCCGAAGCCTCAACGCTACTTAAGTCAACCGCCTGTATAAAACATTGAAAACCATCTAAAACTTAACTTTTCGCACGAAAAACGGAAACCCGAAGGAATGCAACTGGTTTCAGAAATAGTTCAAAAGGATTGACCAGGAAAGCAAGGAAAGACGAACGAACCTGAGCTAATCTGTCAGCTGAGGAACCCAGAGCATCCGCTGAGGAAGCCGACACATCGCCATGGCCCAAAAACGGCTGCTGTTGAAACGAAAAGTGCAAAAGTTAAGTTTCAATCCCAAATCCCCAAGCTGCTTCTTCCACTTTTCCCCCACTGTCTCTCAATCTTTTGCCTGTGTTTGTGGCATACAATTTCTGTGCGACTTTCTTTTTCCTCACTGTCTCTCGCTTACAACAAGTATCGATCCTACGCGGCACTTTCTCGTTCATAAAAAGCTTTAAATTCATCATTTGCTTCTTTTTCTTGGGTCAAAGAACACACACGAAACAACATTTTTCACACATAATTGTTTTCTTCCCCAACGATAGGGAAATTGTGTAAAAAATATATAAGTTGTTATAAATAAAAATAAAAATAGAAGGGCACGGGGAAAAGGGTTTGGCACGAGACAAAATGAGTCCCAAGAACTTGTCACCCATCGATAAGTTACTGTTCTTGGGGATATCTAAGCTCATTTCACTTTACAACATTGGCTAAATTCACACAGCATTGGCTAACATCAGGAACCAACAACAACAATGCCAGAATAATAGGAAAAGAAGAAGAACCACTTCAAACTACATACGGCCTTAACTGTAGATTGCATCAAAGAAGGTTCCGGCCGATCCCTATGAACAAAACAAAACTTCGTTAGTGAAGGCATGAAAAGAAATTAAGTCAAGACATGTAATTAAACTTCTCGTTGGTTTTATCTTTCTTCCGAGTGAATGCAACGCAAGTAAACTACAATATATCATGTTAGTTACTTAGGTTTGTTTTAAGACTAACCACGTCGTCCGAACGACGTATTATCGTCTACGGCTTTCTTTGGGCATGTGCCCTTGTACAATATATCATGTAGCCTACGCTCAGCAGTTAAATTAACAAAATGACTCAACTTTTAAAAACCATACACTTCCTACTAATTATTGGGAATGCAAAAATATTGGGTGCCAGTTTTTCTCGTCAAAGAAAATGTCTTCGATACATTCGAAAATGTTTTCAATTATTAAATGTCATAGCAAAAGTCATCTAAATTCTGCTTTTATTGCTTTGTTATTACACTAATATGAATTGTATTACACGTATATGGTGTTCAACGGTGAGATGATCATAAAAAATTACTGAAGCTAGAAAATAACACTCACAAACAATGACTATACAGTACTGTTTAAGGTTTTCCAGTACAATGGTAAGCAATGTTAGGTTAGTAACGAGAAGTAAATGGAAATATAAACTTACTTAACGTAATAAGAATCCGTAACCAACGTAGTAAAAAAAAAATAAGTACCTAAAAGGCAGTTAGTTTAACTTACCACACTTTCTTGTTGGTCGCTCCGGGAATGGGAACGCGAGCAACTGTAACGGACGTGTTTTTAGGAATGAGCACGTTATCATCTTCGTATACTAAGAAATGAAGAAGGTCTTCTTTAACTGTACTACAAAGCATAAGATACACGTTACCATCTTGAGTCTGAGCGTTAGTGATCAATAAATCAAAATCGGTAGCTTTGCCCAGCTTTTTTTGCTGGACTATAGCTTTCTTCAGGTCTCCTACGGAGATATGCAAGCCATCAAAAGTCACTGTATCGTACTCCAGAGACGATTTGAACTTGTAATGCACGGACATGTTGCCAGACAACGAACTACTTGAGGGACATGGGTCAAGCCAAACTTGCACTTCGCAACGCCAATCTGCTTTAGACACGACCGTGAATTAGAAACAGTAATAGAGAAATCAAACTAAGGAGGCAGTAAGAGTAATGGAGAAACGGGAGGTAATAACACATAGTTATTGGAGCTTTAATTGCTAAAAACCTGAAAAAATATATAAATGTTTACCGGCTAAATATAGGGTTTTATGCTTTTTCGCTCTTTGGACGAATGTTTACAGAAAACGTAGACTCGAGTAAGACGAGTAATACTGAAATCTAAATTCCAGAAGAATATGGATATACACAGCTTAATTGGGTTAAATTAAACAGTGACGGATTCGCGGAAGCACAACACACCACTTGTGCGTTCCTCCAAGAGCTGAACGACGGAGTTTTGGGCAAGCTGTTTTCGTACCCAGCAAGCTAAATTATGAACTGCGGCTTGCGGATTAACGTGAGCAGCTTCGCGTTGCTGGAATTTGAAAACTATACTGGTATAAGGCTGCGGTCCCACTAGCCGAATAACCATGGTTATTATAACCTTTTCTTCGGAAATCGCTGTCCCAGGAATAGGAAAAGTCAGAGATTTCCAAGGAAAAGGTTATAATA